>VZTF01007556.1:220529-263205 GCA_013397755.1 Cnemophilus loriae | reverse complement strand
TTTTTTTTTTTTTTAGTTTTGGGTTATTCACAAACATCATGCTGGTCATTCCTCAGGTTCCAGTCAGAGCCTGTGAACAAATTACATTCCAATTCTGGTGTTTATCAGCTATAAAAGCAGCTAATTGTTCTTTCTCCAAAAGTACTTGAAGGCAAAGGTGGCTGCTTTTTAAGTTGAATTAGTGCATTTAACTTCTTTTGGACAGAACTATGGTGAGAATGTATCATTGTACCAGGCCACAGGGCTTAAGGACTACAGTCATTTAAACATCATTTAAACACCAGTCCTGGGCTTCCTGGGCACAGTCTTTCCTGTCACTCACTCCTTAAGCGAGTTCCTGGGGCCGTGTGTTAAAGATCCTTCCAGGGGCAACATCCAGAATTTCCACAGACTCCGGGGCAAGTTCTTCCCTGTGCCCCGCTCCCAGTGGGAGCGGGGCAGAGCGAGCGCTCTCTGGAAGGCGTTTGTGTGGCTGCCTGCTGCGGTCCTGCACAGGGCTGCTCCTCTGGGAACAGCTGGGACAGCCACTTTTCTTCCAGCTCACCTGTGCTGCACGCAGGAAAGGACCTCACTCGGTTTTGCTGCCTGCAGAAGAGGACATTTAGAGGATTTTATGCCCCTCCAGGAGTATTTTTTTCTCCATTGTCAGGCTGAGAGTCTGAACCCACAGTTCTGATGTAACACCAGCTAACTCTGGGCAATTGGTGAACTGCTCGGAGGGGAGCATTCTTAAATCACTATATGAATGAAATTACTTTTTTCCCCCATCATAAAATTCTAGTGTATTCCTGTATTTATGAAACACTGGATAAAGAGTGGAGGCAAGCAAAATCAACCTGGAATCTCTTTCAGAGCAGGAGAAGGAGAATGGGATAAAAAAAGATACTTACCTGTCACGGTGTGTCGTGCATGTCAGTGAATTGAAAGGCATCTTCATTTTTGTACTGTGACAACAATACTTTCTGTGGTTCTTGGTCACCAGTCTACTCAGTATTTAAGTGGATTTCACAAGATTCAACTCAAAGGATATTTTATTGCTTTTTTGTTGTTTTTTTTTTAATGTCAAAAGCTTACAAACATCATTCCATGTATTTTTTTTCCCCTTTTCTTACCTTTTATTCCATAGATTTCATTAGAAACTAAAATTTTCATGATCACCAAGTGCTTTGAATATCAATGTGATTTGAGCTTTTAAGTCACTTAAGTACTTTAAAATTAATAAATCATAATCCAGTGTAATAAAATATTTTAATTACAAGATTAAATATTCTATCTAAAGATTCTATTTTGCATAAAGGGAGTGAAGCAGTCTTTCCGAAAACAGTCCTTTTGTGGATGTCAAAATTTTCTTTACCATGCTTAAGTCTACTCTTGGTAGCCCTGGTATTACACAGCTTTTCTAAAAATAAAAGCACTTCATGAAACTATGATGAGTTCCCAAATGGGACAGACTGTTACCAAGGTTTGGCTGTGTCTTTTTTGGTTAATACTCTTTTTTCACTTGTTTTATTTTTTTTTCTTCAACTCCCTTCAACTCTTCAGACTGTCATAAAGATAAGCTGTGGATTTCAAGGTGGGGACTTGAGTAAATTAGAAGCATGGAAAAATAGTATCAGGTATATCTCCAAATACGTGTACTTTCAGCTGGTATGAAAATGGGGGTTGTGTGAGTTGTGTTGAGAGCTCTTCATTCTGCTAACATGTCACTTTGCATTGTAGGAGTGTCCAAAAGGTTGCTTAATTTAAAAAAATGATTTTTTTTTTTCTCTGTAACAGCTACAGTTTGATAGTTGTTTTTTGGTAAAATGTAAATGTTGTTGAGTCTTTCTGATAGGAGTAGGGCAGGGGGTTTGGTTTTTGTAAATCTGGCTTGTATTTGAAGCTTTTCAGATTGTTTGCTAACCCTGTTCAGGGACAGAATATGGGGCTGTCGTTGCGTACCTGTGTTCTTGGGGCTGCTGGGCACTTTACTGACTCTAGAGCAGACATCTCGTTGCTATCAAACTGTGGGCTTGTGCCGCAATATTGACGTGGAGTGGGGTAGATAAGAATTATGCATTAGCCTGTCCTTTGTTACCTTAGTGGAGAAAAGTGACCTGAAACTAATGTTTGAGAACAAGTTGTGCTATACTGATGTAAAATTAGCGCAAGCTACATCATTCTTTCTGTGAAAGAGGAACTTCTAAGTGTGCCTGGCTGTGGGCACACGCACACCCCTGTTGAGACTGTGTTGTTGAAGATGCAGATCCTCTTAGCGTTGGAACCCCCCAAAGGCTGAGTCAATGACACCTGTCTGGGAGTAAATAAGGAACACTGCAGTTCAAAACTTGTTAGTGACTTGGACATTACCCATTTCTATAATGATTTACAGATCAGCAGTTTAAAGGATGCGCATTTCTGGATTTAATTTGGTTTTTTTTATTTACTGTACCAAGCATGTTTGTACTTCAAAAGATGGGGCTTTCATTCCCGACAGTATACAAGTGCATGTGCAATCTTGGCTCATGTCTCCTTAACTTTCTGTGATCGGTATACGCCTTCCAAAACCCTTTTTTTTCCTTTTCAACTGGAAAAGTTTTAACGCTTGTGTCAACTCTGTTATGGAACTTCTAAAGCAAACTCTGAATCTGTTTATGATGAACGCAAAAGAGATGAGATTTCCTGTTAATATTTCACACAAGTCTTCTAGAAAATGCTGTCTTATGAATGAGTTGTTTAAATGACTGTAACGCAGATTCCTAATGAAACAACACAGATAGAGAGTGAATTTGAGATGCCTTTAAAGTGTCACTTTTGCCTGAAGAAATTTTAGTTTCCAGAATTAAAATCTGCAAATAGAATGGAATTGTTTGGGACTTTTTTTTACAGTGTTAATTACTTCCAGATGAAAGTTGAAATGTTGGTTTATTTCAAGGGTGGGAAAACTCTCTTCAGTCATTTGTTTCATTTTTATCTTGAAGATGTGGAATACTTGATTGTTAAGCAACCCAATCACTAATAAGGTAGTGTGTTTAAAATGTCAAATCTGTGATCATACCAATACAGTGGTTTTTGTTAAGACTGGACTGTCTTGGGTACAACAACCCACACTTCAGTGCAATGTTTATTGGTGTTCAGAACAATGTTATCACAATAAAAACAGACTTAAAGTGAAATTTCTCTTTACTTTGTGTTTAGTAATTCCTTTATTGTATTACTGATTGAGTAAACGTGGGGCTGTTCAAATTGTATCTGTATTTAACATGGAATTCAAGTTGGTCTTCTAAGGACTGCAATACATTTGCTTTCTTTCACACTTGATTTCGTTTTTTTCAGAGTATTTAAAAAGCTGATAAAAAGTTGTCATCAAACTTAACTTGTGTGCCACTACCAATACTGGGTTATAACTACAATGAAAAGCAAACATGCACTTGGTAATAAAAACTACCAGGTAACAGAAACATGACTTGGGAATGTATAAGCTGCCTTGAAGAAAATGTTGTAACTGCAGTTTGAGCTCTTGTAAATCTGCCCTAATTTGGAGTTTTATCCTATTTCCATCAAAGCTAATTTTTCCCTTTGAAGGCAAAGAGTATTGTCTTCCACAGCAGTTGTTAAATGGTTTGAGGCAAATGTTGTGAGGCTGCCTTGGAAAAGAAGGCTCAAGCATTCAGTAGAAATTGATTTTCCTGGTCTCTTGCTGTTCTTGGTAAATGCAACCAACTAGCAGCCTACATAGAAAACCTGACTGTTAATCACATTATGATGGATCTGCGTGACAAGGTCAGTGATGCTGTGTCTTTTGGTCCTTCTGTGGTGTCATTGATGTTACTGGTGGAGTTTTATCACCCCCTGTGTTCCTGGTGGGTTTCCCCCGTGACTCTGCTCACATGCTGCACTCGCTCCTCACACCACACTTTGCTCACTGCCCATCTTTCCCACCTGGGTCCCACTGCTTCCTTTGTGCTGCAGTGAGTGACTATGCCAGTGCAAGAGAAGGGTACTGTGTCCTATGAATGCCAAATGTTTGGATCTGTTGCAAAAACATCTCTGAGCTGGCATTGTTTCGCTGGTGTCCATCTTACCCTAATGCACTCCTACTACGGTGGTCTTGTTCTTTCTTGGTGGATGGTTTTTTCTGTCTTGGAGCAACTGGCTTAGATATGTGAAGAACAGAACCACTGTTTCTAGGAACGGGCTCTTTCCTGTGTGCAGGACACTGTGCCTGGAGTTACGTGGTGCAGCTGATGCACCGAGGGCCTGCAGCCCTGCACCATTTTGGTGGGAAGTATGTGTATGCTCCCACTTGTTGCCAGCTGAGCTCTCGTACCAGTGGCAAACTAAGCAGGGAGTCAGCTCAGAAGGGTTTTCTGGGCAGATGTCCCATGTGCTGTGTGCATTCAGAGCTTCGGAGGTTTCACTGCTGGGCACAGCAAGGGTTTGTCAGGGTCTTCTGCCTGGCAGGGGTGGCCACTCCTGTGCGATGTGTTTCCTAAGTCGTCCCTTGCTGCTTTTCCTCCTTTCCCTTGCCTTAAATTAATTAAACCCACACTGGTGTTTCTGTCCCACTCGAGTGCTGGTGCACCTCCAGTTTTCTTCCTGGTCATGTCTTTTAGCCAGCCTTCCCCTGCCTTCTCTTTTTAATTCATCTTCCTACCTTGCTGGTCTCTAATCTTACGTTCCCCACCTCTGATGATAGTTCCTGTGTACATGCTCTAGTGGTGACAAGCAACAGCCTGAACTGCTCAGCCCAGAACTGGCTGAAGGGCAGGGCTCAGGGTTGTGGCAAAAGGGACTGGTTCTGGCTGCTGATAGGTGACCAGCAGTGCTCCTCAGGGCTCAATTCTAGGTCCAGTTCGGTTCAATGTATTTATCAAGGGTCTGAATGCAGGAGTCAGATGCACCATTTGTAAGTTTGGTGATGATGCCAGAGGGGGAGATGCTGTTCACTCTCAAGGGACAAGGCCTTGCAGAGAGCTGTAGATGGATTGGAGCTTTGGGCACCTCTGCTCTGCAGTGCTGTCGTGGTTTAGGAATGGTGTTCCCCAATTTCGAGTTCTCACTGAAATACCCCAGACCACTGACCTTTCTCACCCCTCCTCCAGTTCCCTCCCTTCCCGGGGGGAGGGCTGGAAATGAGAGCTGGAGGCACACAGAGCTAAAGATCACAGGTTCAGATAAGAACAATTTACTAGAAACAGCAATGAAATAAGGAACAGTAACAACATCAATAGGAACAGCAGAGCGTACAGTTCATGTTAGCTTGCTCACCACTGCTGCAAGACAACCAGGACACATGCAAAGCCCAGTGATTGGTAAAAATGAACAAATAAACAATTAAAAAATCCAAACAACCACAAACCCCCAGAACTCCCCAAACCAAAGTGCACTCCCCACTTCGCACTGGGCACTTCCTTTTCCCTGAAAGCCACCCTGCATTCCCTATGCTCTTGAACTTCAGGCTGCTTTGATACACCACAAAGAAGAGCGTCCTGCCAGGGCCATGGGAAGGGCTGGCTGCCCACTCTCTCAGTCACTGGGAAACGTAGCACATGCCAGCAGGATGGATGAAGGGGAATGCAGCCCCGGGGTGGTCTGTGCAGCTGCTCAGCACTCCCGGGCATGGACAGCCCTTGCTCTGTCTGCTTGTGGAGCAGGCACAGACTCGCTGCAGCAGTGGCGGGCTCAGCCCTGGGGGTGCCAGCCCCCGAGCCTGTGGGCTCTGCCACTGCCATGCTGGGGGAGTGGAGGGGCCATCTCAGGATCCTCAAGCCTGTCAGTTTTTAAGAGGCATTTGGACAATGCCCTTGACAACATGCTTTAGCTTTCGTCCAGCCCTGAATTGGTCAGGGACTTGGACCAGGTGATTGTTGTAGGTCCCTTGCAACTGAAATATTGTCTTTGCCAGGAACTGGGGCAGTGACTGAGCAACTAAGATGGACAAGAACTGTGTTGGCAGAACTTCTGTGTACTACAAAGCCTATGTAACAGTGCTTGACACTGAATAAACATTTAAAATGTACATGCAAGCTTGACTGAGAAGCCAGAAACTGCAGTTCTAAAGGCGGTAGAGAAGAGAGCAAAAATTTTGGCTTACAGTGCTGCTGTATTCCCTGGAAAGCAAAAGAGCATTGAGGCGTTACACAAGAGGTAGGCTTTATTTGGACATACCTGCAGTTGTTTTCTGTCACACAGTTTCTTCATGTTCCTGGATATTTATCTCCCCCTTTGAGATTATTTATATATATGCACGAATATATGTATAGACATGCACACCTAAAGCATACTTTGAAATGCACTGTTCTTTTTGCTGAAAAATTTTAGTAATGTTCCTTTTTTCACAGTCAAGACAGCGAAATAAATGCCAAAACCTGCTTATGCAGTAACATGTTACAAGGTGTTGTTTGAAGTCTCCCATATACAAAGAATTGGCAGAGCTGCTGTTCTGCCTCTCAAGTCTGCAGGGCACATTGCAAAAAGGTTGTGTTGGCTGGAGCACAAGTCTATCTTGTGATGACAGGAGACTGCCCCCAGGTATTCCTGGTAGCTGGATGATTTGAACTCTGTGCCATTAGCCAGAAGCAACTAGCAACCTGTACCTGCTGAGCAGGTCTCAGTGGAGTGCATATTCCTCCCATCTCTGAGCTGAGACCATAAATGCATTTCTGGTTTTAGTGAAAGAGACCCATAATCACTGCTGGGCTGTAATACAAGGACTTACCTAATCAGCAAACAATCATTTCCAAATGCATGCTGTATTTTCAGGAAAGAGTTCAATCCTGATTTGAATCTCCCAATTGCAGCTGGGGAGCCCTTTACCTTGCATTCCCAGCACATTTGAAAGCTGCATGAGGTGGTGATGGGCATGTTGTTTCAAGTTGCTCTCTTATGCTTTCCATCTACAGCTTGCTTGACTATTTGTCATTTTTCTTGTTGGGCCAGTTGGCTTCACCAAACCAACTAGAGTCTCAGTGACACTGCACAAAGTTGCTGCAACTAACCTGGTGTACACTGAAAGAAAATGTGATAGAACACCACAGAAAATCCTCATTGCTTTGAGTGTTCTCAAAGTGGACAGCAGAAATGTCTTCACTGTCTCAGAGGTCTTAATAGCAAATTAAAATAATGAGGTAGAATTTTTCTACACTTTTTGCAGTGAAAATGTGCATTCCTGCTTTGCTGCAGTCTTTCCTGGGGATATGACTGATTTATATGTCACATTGGGGTTTTAGGATATGCTTGCCAGGTCCTATGCTTTAGGATACGTTTGGCCAGAGCCAAGTCTCTCTGGCTGTCAGCATGCTGGCTTGCCATCAGATGTTATGCTGCTAAAGCCCTGCCTCTGGGAATTCACCTGTCTCACAAGTGATGCTGCCTTGGGGACTCATCTGGTTTGGATATTTGCAGTCCTTGAGGAAGCACAGTGCCTCGTGCCTGGCTGAAGGACTGTCAGACACGTGTCTGCCTGTACAACTTCACCTGGTAGGGTTTGGGTTTCTTCCTGTTTTGATGTCAAATTAGAGCACCTGGCCCAACAGATACTGTATTGTCTAAGAGCCTTGCTATTCTCATATACTGCATTACTAAACTACCTACGAAGCAGGTCTGAAAGGTAGTACTGTGATCTATGAAACAGGCACCAGTCCTGTCTTAGAGCTCCCACCTACTGGATTTTTTTTTTTTAAGGCTTTCTCAGTTAACAGATGCTTCCTATTTGAGCTTGTGGATGCTCCTGGATGTGGTAGTCAAATCATAAACCCACAGTGAGAAATGCTCCTTTCAGCGCAGGTCTTTCCATGTGCTGCTGCTGATTCTCACGGAAGATGTAAATGCTCTGTCAGCAGGCTTGGGGTATTCTGGAGCAGGGCTCTTGCTCCTTCCTTTGAAGCTGGGCTGTTCTGTGTGGAGCCAACCCTTGTCAGGTCTATGAATGCATTTGTGCTTGAGTCTCTTCCAGCTGCTGCATTATTAATATTTTATCCAAGCACTCACTGGACCAGAGACAAACTCAGGTTCCATCCTCCCTTTCCTTATTCATTGGCTACATCCCTGTGGTCTTCCCTGGTGGGTGAATATTCCACCTTGTAAGCTCCAGGAAAATAACCTCGTTAGGAGGAACCAAGCCACCTACCCTGATTACAGCAAATACCAAGGAAGTGCAAATTAAGGGTCAAGTCCCTCTCAACACAGGCAGGAATCTTAGACAGAGGTTCCTTGTAAAAGGTCATAGCAGTACGCACGGACACAGCTGGAGATGAATGGGAAGCTATCCCTGAAAGCTCTAAAGGTGTCCTCAAAATAAGGTGCTGGGATTGGGCCCTGCTGTGACACAGTTTAGGGAATGCTCCATAGCAGTGTACAGATATCAGTTACGCTGCATTATGAGGGCTTAAACCATCCCAGCACGGGCAGCAGCAGATCCTGGGTCTAAAGGGAAACATTCTGGTGGAAGAGGGCTCTGTCCCGTTAGCAGAACTGGGCTTGTGAAGATTTGTGGGTTGCATTTAGAAACCTCCTGGAGCAGTTAGGTAATAAGTAAATGATTGATACAACTTTTGCAGTTCTTAGCACTAAATTTGCACTGCTGATTCTTAAAACTTTTTCACTTGGAGGGAGGTGGAACAAAAAGGTTGTGTTTGCCAGCTAGGTCTCCCTAAGCACTCAGCTCATTTTGTTTGTTTCCATGAGTCATTTTTAGAACAGGCAACAATCTTCTTGAGTCACACATAGACTGGAGCCAGCTTCTTAGAGAACACAGCTTTCTTGAGGAGAGTGAAAAATATCCTGAAAGGAAGAGTGCTTCTCTGGCTTTTGTACATAACAAGAAATAATGTTTTTAAAACAAAAAAAAGCGTATGATATGCTTGGCTTTTGAAAACACAGAAAACAACCCTTCCTGTCTGTGCCTACAATTGTAAGACCTAGAAAAACATGGGACAGAAAGGCCAAAAGAAAGCTAAGCTCCCCTTGAACAAGCGTGCGGTTGCTGACCGCATGAAAATGCACAGGTCCAGAAAAGCACGCGGGGAAATGAGACAGAGGCGGTTCCTTCTATCAGGCTGTGAAGTGCAAGTTCACTGTACATCTTTGGCTACTGATTAAGAGCTGCTCTGACAGAAACAGCCTTCCTGCTATGAACACAGCCAGCCCTAGCTTCTGCTTATCTCTTAACACCGTCATTTCTGGAAATCAGGTGCCAAGAGATCTTCCCAAATCAGGTGCTTTAAAACTCCACTCACAGTTTCCTTCCTGTACTTACAACGCCCCCAGTGCAACCCTAGCTGCACTAGGACTGACTCAGAGGTCCTTGGTGGACAGAAAGTTTTTTTTGCCTGCTTTTCTTAAAGCAGTTCAGCTTCCAGGATGTGATAGTTTGTTGTGGGGAGGCCCCATCTCATTGCCTGGAAACACAGCTATTAGGGAGTATCTGTTCCAAAACTAAGTAACAAAAGCACAAGTCTTCATCTGATCTCCTCAGATGGGAAGGGCTTCAGCTAAATATACTGTGCTGCTTTACAGCACAGGGAGTTCTTCCCTCACCTAAAAAAATTGTTTGTTCTGAGGCTACAAACAGCTGTTCTGCGTTTGTAATAAGGAAAATACAATACACAAACCACTATGATAAATACAACTCTATGTGGCATGAACAGACTATTAAAAAGATCAGTTGATATAAAGAATGTACAGGTGACAAATGTATGTACATGTGAAAAATGAATGTGCAGTCCTGCTCTCAGTTAAACATGGCTGGATTTCTTTTCAGTCACAAAAGTGATCAAAATGCTAACTCCTAAGAGCTGAAGCATCATTTTTATTACCTCCACTGAGAAGTGGCTAGTGTGAGAAATAAAATACTGCTGCCTCAAATATGTTTATCTGTTTAAGCTAAGAAAGCTGCTTTATCCATGTAAACAGATGCTGAGTGTTAAAACAAACCTCGCTCAAAAGCACCAATGCAGGAGGCTGTCACAACAACTCTGGCAGAGGGTTGGTTTGTGCATTTGACAATATTGACTAATAACACCTTTATCAACCATTTTTTCTCTGATTTGTCTTCTACAATGCACCGAAGACAAAAACTTCCCTTCTAATGCAAGCACTGCGGGACTGCCAGAAACAAACTGTAAAATTTTTTAAACTTTTCAAAATCACCATTTTTCTAGCTAAGCAAAGATGATTCTGATTTTTCTGACCTGTTTTATTAATTTCCAGCAGCAAGCTTTAACCTCAAGAGCATCATGAATAACCAATCATCTTTTTTACTCTAAAAATAGACAATAACTGTTCTAAATCTTTCAGTAGTAGCAACTGCACCTTGCACTCACATCTGCCCAGTGGAAAACCGAGGCAAGTTTCTCCCTGTGCTGCTGGTTCCACCTGACTGAGTCACTCAGCTTGTCTCCTAGCACTGTGCTTGGCCCTTAAAGGGGAAAAAAAAAACCGATGCAGATGAATATCATTTTGCTTTGCACCACCGTGGTTTGCAATTGCACTGAACAAATTGATTATGCCAATGCACATTATTAAATAATACAATGTATAAAAAGTCATCAACCATATGCGCTACAATTTCACTTTCTTGGCTCTGCTTTGCTGAAAACATGAAAATAGCTGACCACAACTGTAAACTTGAGCAAAGATGTAAACCTCGATACACTAGGGACAATTTGAAAAACTAGGGAAAAGACTGCAAAGGCAATTTAATAGGGAATAGCAGGAGCACAGTGGAGAAGTATCTACTGAGAACATACTTGTTAAAGAGTTGTTCTGCTTGTACAGGTAAACAAGGGCTTGGGAAGGAGTTCATTTAGCTACAGAAATATGGCTTTTGTAGCTATCTCTGGAAACAAGGGACAAGGAGAAGGTTTCCATATGGACTATAAACCCATCACTGAAATCAAATATATAAACTGAATATATTAAAGCTTTGAATTTTATTACACTTAATTTCTTCTGAATATCTTACCCTTCTCCCCTGTTCAAGGTAAACCTAAACATGAGAAATGGAAGGATAAAGGAGAACTCCACTAAACGTGGAGTACATTTCATCAGAGTCTGTGTAGGCCAGTTTGCCTCCCGTTACAACAACGTTTACTTCATCTCCTGCTTTGAGGTGAAGAACAAGGTGGAACGTCCCAGGACCACCACAGGTCTGTTTCCCCGAGTAGGGTTTGTGATACTCCAGCAGTTCCCTTCTGTACCCAGCAGTGTGGAGCTGAGCCACACTGGCGTTGGAGACGGACAGCACCGCTTCTACGTACTCATCCCTCTCCGGGGCCAGCACGGCGGTGATCAGGTAGCGCCCTTCATACGGTGATGTGAAAATGCCTGTAGAGGAGAGACAGACTGGGCTTACCACAGTCACTCAAAACGGAGACACCTGACTGCTCCAAGCACAATGACAAACATAAAGCCACATGGGTCACCCACTGCTACGTACAGGTAACTGCAACAAGGTCTGCCTGGGCAGGTGAGCGACTGATTGAAGTCGTGAAGGCAAAGGCACATCTAACACCTCGGTGCTTGAGAAGGAGGCAGCCCCCAGTTAGGGCCCTTGGGGAGGCAATATGAGAACCTCCCTCCCTCCTCCTCTCCTCCAGGTGACCCAGCCGCGATGAAGTGGATTAGTAAGGAGCCTCACCTCTGCTACCTGGGCTCAGCTGGCCTCGGGTGGGCTGAGGAGCACAACCAGCTGAGCTGGCAGGGCAGACGTAGTGGTGGGCTGGGCCTCAGTAGTACTGGGCAGCCATGGAACACCAGCCGTGGCAAAGCGTGTGCCTGTCCACACCCACAGGAAGCTCTTACCCCAGTCTGTCTGGTTTAGATGGACTTACTTTGTTTGTTCAACGTGCCAGCAAGGCCTGAGGTAACATGGAACACTGGTAACCATGCTGCTGTCTGTCTAGCATGTCTGTGGGTCCATTCTTTGGCTGTTACCTGTATTGGGGTTATAATAGTCCCCATCATTCACAAGCACTTTGTTGAAGTGAACCACACCAACATCGCTGGAGAAAGGCTTCTGTGTGAGCCCAGCAGAAAATGACACCAGAGAGGGCACAGCAGCAGTGGCAGGTCCTGAAATGGGTAACAACACGAGTCAGAGTCACATCAGGATGACAACACAGCCTTTTCCCTATGATGCTTTATAACCCAATGTCTCTGTTCCTGCACATACGCCTCTTGGACTAATCCTGCCAATTGCAGGATGCCAGAATTAGCAGAACATGTATTGCTGGCCCAGGCCCCAGGTGTCTCACCATAAAATTTACTGAGCACCATAAAGTTCCTGCCTTGGCTGCAGTCTTTTTTTTTTTTCTTTTCCTTCTAAGGAAACAGTACATGGCTTGTAAATGCTGGCAATGGAAATCCTACCACCTTTCAATTCAACAATGCTTCTGCCAAAGACCTTCTTCAGGACAGAGGGTGCCTTTTAACATCTCCACTCTCCATCACTATTACAATGGCCATAGGAATGCTAAAGATTATAGCTCGTGCCAGCTTTCCTTGTCATGTTGAGAAGCTGTGCACAGCTTAGATCTCCCACTTTTTCTGCCAAAGCATAGTGAAAATGGCTATAAGAATATACAACACTTCAGTATTAATGCAAAGAGAATCTTTTGTCTCTCTCCAGCATTTCTCTTTTGGGAGACTTTTCACTTCACAACTTTTTCTTCTTTTCTCAGCAGATCAAACAGACACTTAGGTATTTTATAGTGGCTATCCGGTTACTAGATAAACACCGCTGTTAGACTGGGTTGGATGAAATATAATTTGGACAATTAAGACAAATTTTTACTTTTAACAGACTGACTTAATGGCAAGTGTTCAGTGCTCAACCACTTATTAGTCCCATTCCAGTTACCTTCCCTTTAAACATTTTCCTTGAGGCAGTACACACTCCTAGAAGTAGTTAAGTCCTGCTGCTTTGTCTGGGCAAGTAGCTAAACAACAAATGCCCTGAAGTTGTCCACGGCTGCTGTTTCACCCTGCTCCTTCTGCCTTCCTTAAAATTAATGTTCGGCCTCTCCCTCTCAATCAGAAATGCCCATCAGCAACAAATGCTAAATTCATCAAATCACTGAATATCCTGAATTGAAAGGGACCCACAAGCATCATCTAAGTCCAACTCTTGGCCCTGCACAGGACACCCCAACAATCACACCTTGTGCCTGAGAGCATCGTCCAAGCACTTCTTGAACTCTGTCAGGTTTGGTGCTGTTACCACTTCCCTGGGGAGCCCATTGCAGTGCCTGACCACCCTCTGGGTGAAAAACCTTTTCCTAAAATCCAATCTAATTCAGATGATATTGCTTAAAAACTAAAGTTTAAAAAGTCACACAACTTAATCTAAAATGTGGATATACAAATGTTCTGCTATCCATTGTTTTTCTGAATAATTCAGCCTGAGGAGGTGGGGAGGAGAAGGCAAAGGGGAAGACATGCCTGCAACTTCAAAACTGGCAAACAGCTACATTGATTTCCCTCAGGGACTGGTAACAAGCTGCCTCATGTATCTTTGGAAATCTTCTTATTCAGCATTTTGTCTCATGCTCACGAGATAGATAGAAGCCCTTTTTCATTGCTCCTACCTGCCAGTGTGCCTGCAGGTGCTCCTGTAAGCTAAGATGAGGTTATTTGAAAGGACCAAAATTAACTGCAGGAAGTCCACTTAAACAGCTTCTGTAAAGCTCCACCACCTTAACACAATGCTACTTACAGAAAGCTGCTCTCAGCTTACCTTGAGACTCAAATTGCCTGAAAATACACCTAAAATTGTTGTCTCACTCAAAAGGTTTCTATTCTCTGCAGTCACACTGCAAAATGGAACAAACCATGTGTTGCCTGCCCAGAAACACTGCCAGCTTTGGAGCAGCTACAATCCTGTTTGGGTTGGTGTCATCTGAATAAGGGACTGACTCCTGCCCAGGCTCTCCATGGCTTTCTTCAAGATTTTCCTTCACTAATTACTAGAATAGTTATTAGAAATCACTATTTGTTGCTATGCTGATGAAATTGCTTCAGATCTGCAGCCTAGTTTAGCACACCATGTGTATCTATTCAAAGGAGAAATCTTAAACCTGTCTAAATATCCTGTAGATCAGTTAAGGGGTTGACATAAGGAGGCACAGTAAAGATGCAATGTGTCTGTGCTCTCTTCCCCTCTTCCCACCTTCCAGCTGGAGTTATGCCTGTTTGAAGTTTTCACAATTCCTACCAACAGTTCAGCAGTGCTTTTGCAGAACTTTACAGAAGGCTGCACCACCTTCTCTTACATGTCCCCTTTTGCAAACACTTTTCTTCATGCAAAGATCAAAGTTCAGCTTCTCGAAGGAAGGTCCAGGCTTGGACACTACTTTCATTTAAGCAGTCAATATTGTGGAAGTATAAACATCAGAAAAAAAATATTAAAGCTGTGAACCACAGGCACAGCTCTGATGAAGAAACTGCTAGGCAGACAAAAAGTTTCACAAAAAATTCAACCACAGTTTTACTCCCCCTTTTGGGGGAGGAAAAAACTCTTTTGACTTCGGATGCCTTCAAGAAGGTTTCACTTGAGATATTATACATACAGGTAGGCAGGAGCAGGTAAGTCTGTTCTTGGCAGTCTAAGCTACCGTAATGCATTCTGGGGAGTGAAAAAAACACAGAAGATGCATGGGTGGCCCTTGTTAGGTTACATCTACTTCCACTCATCTGCTAGTTGTGTTCCTGGTTCTCCACCTCTCTTTTGACTTCCAAGCACAGTTCATGCCTCCCACAGAGCCCAAGGGCCAGAAGGAAAGAAAAGAAAAAAAATCATTAAGCAAAACAAAACAGCACACAGCACAGGCATTTGCTATCAAGATGAAAGGAGAAAAAAACAACAGTGTGATGGTGCTGCTGACAACTGCTCAGCAACTGGAATGAGCATTCTTCAAGAACCGACACAGAAGAGAGACTGTAAGTACGTAATTCATTTGTCAGTAGGCGCTTATGATTCCTTTGGATATAGCAGGAGTAAGGAGGATTTGTCAGATTTCCTCTCACAAATGGTCAGTACTCCTAAATCTAAATGAGGGCAAAGTGTGTAATTTCAGTTAGAGCAAACGGGACAAAATACAAGCAATTTATCACCTCCCTGCCTTTTTTTTTTTTTTAAGCTCTACAATTTGACCCTAACATCTCATTTTCAGAAACATTCCTCCTGCCTATGGGTTGGCCATGCAGCACAGCACCACACTGATTTCCATAAGCCAGTGCTCAGTGAAGCTGCTCTGCTAAGTCACAGTGATTCTGATAAGGATGATAACTCGGTGTGTTATGAAGACACCCACACTTTCCTCCTGAGTCTGTTAGTAACATCTCTGTCTGCTCTTACAACTCCATCCTTTCACACTGCAGCAAGAGAAGATTTGCTCCAGCACTTACCTACTGTTCTTTATACAAATATCCTACTCTTTCTGTATTAAAGAGATTAGTGGATGCACTCAGGTCCTGACATTTAACTCACCTTTGTTGTAAACTCCTTGCCTGTATGAGCTACTATGCAATATTGTATCGCGTACTCTCTCATTAATACTCGTAACTCTTTGAAGATCTTTACCTACAACTTTATATTGTGGGATGCATGCAGATAGATGAGGAAGCTGAAAAAAATCAAGATATGCTCTGGTACTGAAAATAGGCAAATCATGCCTTAGCATTCAAGAAAAGCATGGAAGTGGGCTACTTTAGTCCCAGGAGACATAATTGGAGCCCTCGACTTCTTCCTGAGCAGTGCTTTTACGTAACAGACACAGAAATGAATATATTCAGAAACAGAAATGAAAGAGAGTACTCAGAAGGCCATTTTAATAGTACCAGCTTCTTATATTAGGAGTTATAGTACAAGAAGGTCTGGTCATCTTTCAAATTTGAATTTGAGTACCACAAAATGTACTAGGTGAAGACCGCCAAAGACATCAGAAACAGTTGTCCTGACCTAATTAGACAGAAAGGATTCCTTGACACCTTATTTACACAATAAATTCCTCCTCTGATAAGCCAAAAATCTTCCCTTCCCCAGCTGTTAATTTCCACAGCAGTGTTAACTGCTGAATTCTGTCCCAGAATGCTCTCTTCATCAGACACTGACAATTAGAATCGCATAATCACAGACTCAATTAGACTGGAAAAGACCTCTGAGACTGAGTCCAACCTATGACCGAACATCACCATGTCAACCAGATCACGGCACTGAGTGCCATGTCCAATCATTCCTTAAACACCTCCAGGCGTGGTGACTCCACCACCTCCCTGGGCAGTCCATTCCAAAGTCTAATCACCCTTTCTGTGAAGAAATTCTTCCCCATGTCCAGCCTAATCCTCCCCTGGTGCAGCTTAAGGCTACGTCCTCTCGTCCTGTCACTTGTTGCCTGGGAGAAGAGGCTAACCCTCAGCTGACTACAGCCTCCTCTCAAGTGTTGTAGAGGGTGATAAGGTCACCCCTGAGTCTCCTTTTCTCCAGGCTAAACAACCCTAGCTCCCTCATCACAGGACATGTACTTCAGACCCTTCACCAGCTCTGTTGCGCTTCTCTGGACACACTCCAGCACCTCAATGTCCTTTCTGAACTGAGGGGCCCAGAACTGAACACAGCACTTGAGGTGTGGCCTCACCAATGCCAAATACAGGGGAAGAATCACTTCTCTGGTCCTGCTGGCCACACTATTTGTGATAGAGGCCAGGATGGCACTGGCCTTCTTGGCCACCTGGGCACACGCTGCCTGATGTTCAGCCACTGCTGACCAGCACCCCCAGGTCCTTTTCCTCTGGGCAGCTTTCCAGCCACTCTGCCCCAGCCTGTAGCACTGCAGCAGGTTATTGTGGCCAAAGTGCAGGACCTGGTACTTGGTCATGCTGAACCTCATCCAACTGTCCTCAGCCCATCAGTCCAGCCAGTCCAGATTAGGGAGAGTGGATGTGAATGCTCCAACTCCACAGAAGTCTTAACAGCTTTTCGTACCATCCTTATCTCTCTGTTTTCTGACTATCTGCCATGAAGGTTTGCAAGGCACACTGTGGGAACTTTAAGGACAGATCAGCAGGTATATCTTGTATTTATATAGGTATTCAGTGGCATGGATCAGGAAAATGAACTCCTTGGTCAAGCTCACCTCCCTCTGGATCCCAGGGTGGCAACTGACCCACCAACATGTTCCACCAAGCAGCAGACGGGTGCACTCCTGCCTTACTCTGCCTTTTCAACACTTCTAACATCCACCTACTGTTTCACACAGTTTTAGCATAAACTTATTAAAATACTGCTATCTGTAACTTGCAATGGGAAGAAAACCCCCAGGAAATCCATTTATCACCGAAATCTAGACATCTATATTGGCTTTGCTGGCACCAAGATAAATTAATGTTTCTTTACTTCTTATCCTCTTCCAGAAACCTCATCTATTGCTGCCTGTTCTTACTACCACAATCCTCAAACATAAAAAGATTGCTTTAAGGCTATGATGGAATTTTAATTAGCAGGTATAAATATCAGAATGAGAGTGTGAACTCTTTACAATTCTTTATCAGTCCCCAGACCATTCTTCATGAAGTGTATTTGTGATTTTGTTATGGCCATCAAACTAAGTCCTGGGCGGGTAGGTTTTTGGATTCCATAAAGCCCTAATGTTTTACTTCCATCTATTGCCCATATTTCCTCAAACAAATTTAGATGAAATAACGTTTTTTGAAGAGGGTGTGGAAATATTTACTTTGATCGAGGATACCATTCCCTAGGCTTTGATAATACCTTGAGTATGAGGCTGCAGGGCTGGCAGCACCCAACCAACATATTTATCTAGGCCAACTAGCATGCCCCACATAAGTTTTATACCTGTTCATCATACAAATTCATAAATAAATTGTGATATTAACAATTATAAAAAAAATTTTTAAAGCCCCAGCAAACCAAGAAAACTGCATTTTGAATAGTTTTAATCAGTGGCTGTCAGTGGCAGTACTTCTACTTTCACTGATGTGAGGAACACAAGCCCTGGTGATTATAACAAAGCCAGAAACTGTCCCAAGAAGAGAAAAACCTCGTGCACTAGGCTAAGACACCAGCAGTTCTTCAAGATCTTAGTCTTGACCTTACCCATATTTTATTCAAGAAATAATAAAATAATCATAAATATCTATTTATTTTCTCATTTAGAAGACAAATAGAAATGTCCTTACTGACATTAGCTAGAAAATACAAACTCTCTGTATTTAAAAAACACACAGTGATGTAAGTAGCAAGAACTCAAAATGATTTTTCAAAATCTAACTCCTCTCCCCACACCTCCATATTTCCAAAAGATACAGATTATGGTTTAATCCTTAGGTATACCAAAAATCGGTCAGATTTTCCTCAATGCTAAACTTAAATACTAAAAACAAACACATTTTTTTCTCTTAGCCATGACTTTCCAGGGACTGAAATAAACGTTAAGTACCTGTGTGAAAAATTTCTAGGAAACAACTGCCTTACCTTGTGAATCCGTGGTAGAAGGAGATGGCTTTGGATATCCTACAAAGGAGAAGTAGTATGTGTGACTTAGTACACAGCAGAGTACATTATGACCAAATATCACTGCAGTCCTCTAAAAAGCATCCCTGGTTACTGAACAGCAACCTACCAAAATGGCTACTAAATATTGTCTCCTATGAAATGCTCAGTTATTGTTACAGTGGGGTGGTCATGGCAAGGAGAACCAAGTTATTGCTCCAAATAATGTACTAAATCCACTGCAAGCATTATGGAAAGTAAAAAAATAATTTAAGTTTCCCTAGTGGCAAAGACTGCTGTAGTTACCAGGGATTTTACATCATCTCTGTTGACCTCATGGTTTGTGCAGCCTTGGAAAGGCAGCACAACTGGCACTGAATGTGTTTCCCCTACTTTTGCAGCCAGCTGGAGGCTGCAGAGGCCCATTCACAAATCATCTCTGCTGTAAACCCATTCCCAACAGCAACAGCCTCAGTGGGTGTCCACAAAAGGCCAAAAGGGGGCTGGTAAAGCACAGCAGATCTCAGTGTCCCCTCTCCAGCAAGACCTGACATGCCCATTGCACTCAGCCAGGAGTGATTCACTCCCAGTTTGGCTCTCTCACCTGGTGCTCCAGCATACCCTTCAGCAATGGGCATGGTGCTTTGGCCAGCCTGACCATCTGCACTTCTAAGGCGCCCTCTCCCAGACATCAAAAGCGTGCCAGGAGGCCCTGCCTCCCCAGTCTCCAAGATGACGCCGGTTGTTCCAGGCAGAAGTGGCACAACTGCTGACCCTGGCAGAGCTGGGCGTGGAGGAGGTCTCAGCTGTGGCGGCAGGAGGGGGATCCTCTGTCGTGGGGGCTGTATCCTGGGCCTCGATGGCAGCAGGGATATGCCAGGCTGGGGCTGCACGGGCGGCCTCGGTGGCAACGGCTGCTGCGGTACTTCTGGCTGCCCTTTGACATGATGAACGAAGAGGAAAAATACAAAATTATTTGCCTAAAACGGAACATAAGATCGCATAGTTTTGCATAATAAATACTTCAAAATAAAACAGGACTCAATTGGAGGCCACCTGTTCCCTCAGACCCAAGACTGCACCAGCTAAACGCCGTTCCACTCCTGAAGTACTACAGACTCCACTCTTTACAGCCTGCGAGACACAGGGAAAGGAATGAAGGCAGCCTGGAGACAGGACAAGCAGCAGTCAAATAACCTATGGACATTCATTCAATTGCTACGCCAGCTTGGCTTTTCCGCACCAAGCAGGCTGAGTATCACACTTATTCCCACTGGTACCTTCATTCCAGAGCGTGCTCTCCCTCTCTCTCCTTTCACTTCAGTTCTCCTCAACCCCTCACACCCACTGCGCTTGCTTTGGACTCTGCACTCACACAACTCCTGGCACAAGGCTGGCCCTTTAGCACAACCATAAAGAAAATTATCCACAGCAAATAAACATCGGTAAATGAACATGACTTAAGAGGTTTTTTCCCTTACTTTAGAAAGCAATGAAATTAAATGTCCAAGTACTTCCATTACTAAGATTTTCTGACAATGAAGGCAGAACTCAAGGATATAATCTACCAGAAAATTCTTTCTTGTTAAATAGAAGAGATACCATTAAAAAACTTTTCCACTGGGGCAGCCAACCCATATGACATCAGCGTTGAACAGTGCTGACATGGTTACATTTGTGTATTTGCTCAAGTTCTAAGCCCTTTATAGGAATTCTGGTTTATCCATAAAAATGAAGTCCTAGATGACACTTAAGGATGCAATGTCCTCCCAAGAGTAATGCTGAATTACACTTACACTAAGAACAGAAATTTACAAATGTGTAGATTTTAGCAAATGCAATGACAGCTTTTATGCAGAATAAATAGAATTTCATGCTAAATTAAACTTCAGCATAGGTTACTTTGGTTGCATTTTGAGACCAAAACATGTTGTTAGGTGCAGGGATGGATGTGACTTTCTGTGGAAATGGGCAAACAACCCATTGCAAATTTATCTGATACAAGTCGTCACACACCAGAGATGCTTGCCAGCTCCCCAGTGGAGACCACCTCTCTGAGTGGTGTTCACGATGCAGCACTTCAATTCAGTACAGTACAAAACCAGCCTAAGCAAATTCACCAGTGGCTAGGGCTAAGCCAGCTGGCTGTGCCGAGAAGCAGGTGTGGTGTGAGGCTTCCTCTGGCTCTGCTGTGTGTCTGGAGACCCCAGGAGAGCCTTACTCTGCGCCTTTGGGGAAGAGCTCATCACAAAGTTGTGCAGGTATTGTCCCCAACACATGGCTGGGGTCCAGACAGTGTCACTGGCAACCCACGTGCTGTTCTGTGGCTATTCGACACCTGCACTTTACCCCTGTGAATCTCATTTCTTGTTTTCAGTCTCATAAAAGCCTTAAAAGCCCACAAAAGCCCTTCAGAGTACTGTCTGAAGTCACAGTCTCACACCACCTGCATTCATTTGCTAGATATCGCTGCTAGGAAAAAACCTCCCTGAGCTTTGCTGGCTGACTTTTAACTGTCAGGAGCATTGAAAGCCATACAAGCAACGCACCACAAAGCTGGCCTGAAGCTCTCTCAGTAACTCTGTCCACAAGGCAGAGGCCTAAACAGTGAAATGTTCGCTTTATACAGATTAAAATTACTTTCATAAAAACCTTAAAATTGAAAAATTCTTATAAAAATTTTCAAAAAAACCTGAAAGTATCCAAGTGAATTTTTTAACAGAATTATTGACTTTGTAAGACAACTTCTGTCAACGGAGGCATTGATTTAGACCTTCAACTAAAATCTTCAGATTAACCTCATTGAAAAAACAAATTGACAAAGTACCTTCAGATGCATGTACTTGTTGTTTCTTGAGTCAATTATGCTAAGCTTTATTAAGACAATTATTTGGGATGACACTGGGAAAATGAATACATTTCTCTGCTTGCTTTTCTAGACCTTTAAATAATCAACTGCTGAAATCCCATATCCCAAGCAAACTGCTTCCTTGCACGCAACATCAATACTGCAATATTCAGAACTGTTCCATCTCCATAACACTAAATCCAGAATCACTTGCCTAAAGCTCAGCTTCAAGTGGAAGCAATCAGATATGTGTGAGTAGAGATCTGTTTTATCTTTGCTGAGCAGGCCATGAACACAATCTTCCACATCATCTTCCCATCTATCTGGGAAGGCAAAGAATAGAGCTGAGGTCATTACACAGCTAGGAACAGTAACACTGTTCTCAGCAGCAGCATCCTTGCTGCTCTGCTTGTCATCACTGTTGTGAGTGACAGCGTGGTTACCACATTATATACCAGCATCTTCTCATGCTCTCCTCAGCCCCCAAAACACGCAGAAACAAAGGGCATAAAGCAAACTAGCAAGTATAGGAATCTGCGCCTGCTCTCACAAGAAGCCAAAAAGGCCTCACTTGAATTTTGTTATGAACACCAAGGGGATTTTGCAATCCTGTTAGAAAGCAGCATTGTGCACGAGCTCACAGGGAACCCAGAGGAATTGACTACATGACCATTCACACTACAACATTAAAAATTTTATGTTGCATTTTATCCATGCTGTAATGTAACACTTTTGGTTTCTTAGGCCACAACTTCATCAGACAACATTTTGCTGTTTCAAAACCCTGCTACACAGACAACAACCGCAGGAATTGCAGGTCAGGTCAAATAACTATAACCAAAGCAAACTGCCCTCCCAGCACAGTATCTGGCTACAAGACCACATCCTGGAAAACTTCATGGAGATATATATATATATATTTATATATTTATATTTGAATAGGCAATAAGTTCAGAAAGACCACCAGCTTTACCATGGCTTTCAGTTTCGTGCCATGTGAAGAGCAAACATACCCGCAGAGAGGCACAGAGTGCAATGAGAACAACTTAGACTACGAGACATGGAGCTGGGAGAAGGCACCATTTAATGTGGATGGAAATCTGCTGGATCATTTCACCTTGGAGATCACATCGTGCATGGTTCCCTAAATGCTTAGAAGCAGACCATCGCCTGCTGTCACCACTGCCTTTTGTGCTGCAGGATATTTCACTACCTTCGCCAGGAATTACAACAAATTAAATACATTTCTGGTCTCTGGGTTCATACGTGATGCACAGTCATTCACTAAGTTGGCTTGTTAGTTTGGATTGAGGCATTTGAAACTGCTGAATAAAAAATATGGAAGAAAATACAGCCATATTTTTAAGATGAGGGTCATTTGACTTTGCTGGGCTTACACTGCTTGGTAAGATCTTATGTTTTATTCCTTGCAACACATCCTTGCCTTGCTGCCCTCAACAACTTTATTAGTAACAACTTGTTTCTGTTTCGGCCCCTCTGAAGTCAAATGACATCATTTGAATGCTACGATATGCTGGCAAATTGTGCACAAGAAACTCTCCACTGATCCAAGTCCAGGTCTTCCTGTCAAATAACACTGGTATGGGAGACAATGCTGCGGATCACAGATGCAAAAATAGTTAAAGCCATACCCCAACTCATGTATCAGGGTTCCCAAAATCACTTCCAAAAAAGGCTCCTCTGCCAAAATCTTTCTGTAACTCCAGCCATCAAAATTTACTTAGGCTGTGCCAGACAGTGTTATTGTAATTGGAAACATTTGGGAACTGCAATGTGTACTTCACAAATCCTTCAGAGGCCAGAGGCACCCCAGAGCAGCAAGGGGTTCTCAGAGCGCCCAGACCCAGCAGCAGTCCTTCCACAGGCTCTTAACACCCAGTGGTGGATGGAGAGCTCTGCCCTGAAAAGGTATTATTTTATGGAAACCCACGTGTGCTGAGGCTTTTTAATGCTTTAATACATTGTAACAGGGGCTGTTAAATGCAACCCATGAGGTCGCTTGAATACCTGTTTCAAATAGCAGAAGAAAGATTACTACATGTGTGTATCTTGGACGTTTCTCCAATGTTGGTCCCTAGTGCTAATTAATTTTGGGCAAAATGGATGAGAAACAGGATTACACAGATACACCATGTTCCATTTTAATGGAATAGGGGTCTGCTTCTGCAAGATTGAGGGATAAAGGTCCTAACCCTATTGAATCTAAGTCAAAATCACAGCAAAAGAATTATCTGAAATTTACAGTCCCTCTTCACTCCACTTTCCTCCTTCCTTCCATTTCTTTCTGATTTCACACAAAAGCTTCTCACCTCAGAAGGATTTTTGTGTCAAGTACTGCTACGCATTTGGTTTTAAACAATTAAACAAAAGAAACACATCTATCACAGGTTTTCAAGACTCTGCCTCGGAGTGAGAAGGATATTCTTCCCTTCATGAGGCACAACTTCTCCATTCAAGGAAGAACACTCAAGAGTCTCTCCCCATGACCACCAGCTGCAAGAGCGCACAGGCTCTTCCCTCAGCATGTCTTCTAATTTTAGGCCAGTCACAGAAATTGGCCTCTTATTTATCTCATACATGCACAGAATTAAAACCAGAAGCATCAGCCAACTGAGGAGTGCAGTTTCAAAACAGTCTCCAATTCCTGTGATTTTGCGTCATGCTAACACAAACAGGAAAACAGGAACTCAGCTTCCTTCTGTAAACTTCAACTCTCAGAAAAACAACCCACTGCTGAAAGAACTGCAAGAACTGCAGAGGAAACTGAGTGGCATTGGGCGAGGTCTCTAAACCTTCATGGCAAGGCTCTCCAGCGTGCTGAGGTTACCATTTCCCAGCAATCTGAGCCAAAGGGAATGTGCCCCGGCTTCTCAGCTGCCCTAATGCAAACTTTACACCACCTGTGGAGGTGGATTTGCACCAACATGTTGGACTTCTAAGACAACTGGCTGAGGTGTTAAAACATTGCCAGCTGGAATGTGCCAACTACTGCCAATGACCTTGTGGGAATGCAAGCTTTTGGGAGAGCCATGAAGCAGAAGTCTTATATTGCCATGCCAAGATATGCCAGAGCTCGTTTGTGAAACTTCTAGATCAAAGAGTTGGTGCTGAATTATAATCATTAATTCATGATAAGAACACAACTTAGAGGAAATCTTTCTTATCATAAATTTGAATTCATTTGACTTCAGTTTTCTCTATTTGCTTTTCAATTTTCCCCGAGGAATACAGAATAATCTTCAACAACAAAATAAAACAAAACAAAAAATTCAAATCAAATGAACTGGAATAATACAGACAATTATTACTTAAAACTCATTTTAAAATCACTATTCAAAAACACTACTTTTCCCACTCTCTTTATTCTAGCTCGAAGTAAACATAAAAACATGTAAGACCTCTTTTTTTTTTTTGGAGGATACTTTTAAAAGCACTCAAAGTACTCTGTGGTGTTCTGGAGCAAAGAGCCAAAATTGGAGTCACTGTAAAAACAAAGTAGAAATTGTGCAATATTAAGTTTTTCCTCCCTTGTTCAGTTCTTTTCTAAGAGTTTCAGAAAGAAAAGCCATTTGAAAAACAAACAAACAAACAAGCAAGCAAAAGTAAAAAAAATAAAGCAAGAAACTTACTTGTGTCAGGTTGAGATTTCAGCATGCCTTCAATGTCTGTGGTGATTTTGGAAACCTGGCTATGAAACTGTTGGACAGAGTTTTTGAGGCCAGAAATATCAGTGGAATGAGATGCTATAGTTCCATTCATTTCACGGATGCAGTTCCATAAGCTGCTCACATGCTTATTCAGACCTTCTTTTATATTCTGCAAGCTGTCTGAAACAGAGTCCAGCTTGCCACAGACTTTTTCAACATGTGAGACTCTGCTCTCAACATCTGAAACACCCTCCTGGACACCCTGGGTCTTTTCTTTGCATTTGCTAAGATCATTCAGGATATGGTCGTTCAATTGTTCTAGTCTATCTTTCACTTCACCACAGCAATTCTCACTGGAATGAGCAGTTTGATTTGCAAATGTCCTCTGCATTTGATCAATTTTTCGGAAGACGCCTCGTTGCGTTTTTCTGCATGTTGAATTGACACCCAGAAGCTGCTCCCTGCAGCTACTCAGGCCGTCTTGAAGATTTTTCATATCTTTATCAATGGCATTTAGATTGTATCGGAATACACGTACGTCTCTCTGCATTTTCTGGATGTCACGTTGGTTACCCTTTATTAGGTTGAGTTTCTCATTAAGAGAGCTGTTTAGAGACTGTAGGAGAACAGAATTATTCTCTGTTTTCAAAAGCAAGTGATTGTATTTGTCATTACAATTTTCTAGCTGTTTCTGAAGGTCCTCTGCACCTTGCGGTGCAGACTGACATTTCTGCCCACAGAGCTGTTCAAGCGACAGCAGTTTGTCCTTCATGAAATTCATCTCTGCTGTAAACTGCTCATTTGCAAATCCTGCATCGCTGGGAAAGACAGGCCCAGGATTAACAAACATTCCATCCGGGTCCGTGGTGTTGGCAATCTCTAAAATAGTGCCGCCCAGCCTGATCTCCAGTGCCCGCAGCTTTTGGTCGAACAAGTCTCTCAGCTCATCCACCTCAGCAGCGATAGCACCGCGGAGAGTCTCCTCAACGTAAAAACAATGTTCTTCAGCATTTCGTTCTGTAATATTCATCCTCGCATCTAGCTCCTCCAGCCTCTCACCAAACACATCTTCCAGATCTGGAGTCGACAATCGAATGATTTCGTTATCTATTCTGACATTCAAGATCCTCTGTGCTTCCACAATTCTGTCAATTTTCTTATCTAAATCTTTCATCTGTTGGTTAAAGTAATTTCCCTCACCCTTCTTGCAACAACTGGAGTCGTTTGATGGAATCTGAGCACGAAGAGTATTTATTTCTTTCCTCAAGTCATTCTCTTTTCCTCTTATAACATCGATTATCCCTACACAGTTATTTTCATTGTCATCATACTGCTGCTGAACATCCTCTAGCTTGTATTCACAGGAGTTCTTCAGATCTGACATTTTCTTTTCAAATCCTTCCATTATTTCTTGCCTGAGGGACTCAAATTTTGAGTCTATATAGTCCTGATATATATTGTCACGGGGCATTGTTATTGTAGGCCCTTGCGCTGCCTCCTGCAGTTGTTTTAATTGTCCTTCATAGCCTTTTACTTTTCCATGCAGCTCCTCCAGCTCATCATTCCTCATCTTCAAGGCTTCTTTGACCTCAGCTAGCTCAGATTTTATATCTTCCATTTCAAAATCGATAAAAGGGTCTTTTTGATCTTTGTTGCTGAGGAGTCCTGGCAGCTGAATAGTGTCTGTTTCACCACCAACTGCACTGTCAGGCTCCGGGCGGTCGTAAAGGTTGTTCAGCCAAGTGACCAGCATCTTGCTAGCATCTTCTTGTACAGTCAGCTTCAGGTTTTCATTCACACCTGCCACGGAGGACTGAAGTTCAATCACAGACCGTGTAAGTCTAAACAATTCATCCTCAAGAAACTGCATTCTCTTCTCATATAGTGGAGGCTCTGGTGCTTCTGTCGGTTCTGCATCTGTTTCCCAGAAGTAACAAAATGTGGATGTAAATATTCCCAGTGGTATCAGTTTTAATCAGCTGCAGTTAACTTCACTTTTCTTTAAAATGAAATAGTGATTTAAACTGCCTAGTGCTTGTTGCCTTTTCTGTTCTTATCTTCAGTCGTTTGTAATTAATACGTTATCAAAACCCTCAGAACTAAACATTTTAGCACAGTGACCAATTCCTGCCAAGATACAATGGCCACAAATAAACTGGCAAGCAGAATCACCGCTCCTGTTCAGCAATGGATCTAAGCTACAGCATATATAACAGACCATTAGAGATCCATCCACATCACAGCACAATCACCTTAGAACAACTGCATCTCCTACAACAATAATTTGCCCCTGAATTCCCACTGAAAACTTCAGTGGCAGTCATTTATGTGCCTGAAGTCTGTTTGTGCTTCAGTATTTTCCTGAACTGGGGTCCAAATATACATCCCACATGGGGTTCTGCAAGATACTCCAGTTATCACACTTGCTTCACAAATGCATAATTATTTGGCATATATTTAAATAGGCAATAAAAACATGTATAAAAGCATAAGCTTTACATTTTCAAAACTGTTAGATTAAAATAACTTCACTGAATGAAAATCAGAAAGAGAAGACTTTTAGCTGCAATCTACTTTTTACCTATCATAAATCAATTAAAGGATCTGAATCTTGCCATTAGTAGGACCTCATTTACAAAGCCATGTACAAATCTGGATGTTCAGTTTCAAGCAACATGTGCAACAACTGCAGAAAATCCAGAACGAAAAAACAGAAAACAAACATTATCAGAGGTCAAGAAATTATAAACTGCAGGAAAAGTCAAAGTAATTTTTAATTTTGTCTAGAAGAGAGGAGAAAGATACAAATATCACCATGTTTTTATTATCATCTTTTGGAATTAATATTTCAAGTCGGCTAATAAAATATTTTAAAAGCTTGTTTTTAAAGCAGGTATATAATCTATGGGACTAGTTTGAAACCATGTATTCAGTCATTCAACACATTCCACTACACAGAAAACACATGTGGAAATCTGACTAAGTGCTATATGTGACACTAATCTCCAATTATGTTGGAAAAAGTCCTTCAGAAGGAAACAGCTGTTTATCATTTTTTTTTAATGGAGAAAAGGCATAATACGGCAGTAACAGCATTCCTTCTCACCCTTTCAGAAGACAGCATCTTACACAAACAAACATCATCCATTTTTTAAGATATTTTTTCAGAAGTTGAGGCTTATCCTTACTTACTCCCTATTATTAAGGCACGTAGTCTAACATGAATCTGTAAAATATTCACAGTCTCGAACAAAACATTGTGAAACTGCTAGGAACCCTTATATATAATTAAAATTAGTACCTGGGTTTTTCTTTTGTTTTAATAATAGTTCTTCTTTTTTTTCTTTTTTTTTCCTGAACATTGGAGAAACCACAAAAAACCCCCCCCTGTAAATTCTTACAAAACCCACAAACTTAACACAAAGATTTTCTGGAACCATGAGTAGCCAGCTGGCATTTCCAGCCAGTGTTCTACAGCCCATTCCTCTGTTATTCTTCAGGAAATTCTCTGTATCAAGACTGCTATTGCTTGGCTATGATTTTCCCACCACACAGAGTCTTTCACATGGCTTTTGTACCTGCCAGCAGTTGAGTTTAATAGAAACCATAATGATTCTTACCCTTAGAAGACAGAACAAGAAACCAGACATGACTGTGCATACCAGAATTCAAACGAGCAGCTACCTGTGCCTTTCTTCACGACAGCTTTCGCTGGCGTTGCGGGACGACGAGCAGCGTTTGGCTTTTCTGCTGGTCCTTCCCTGCAGTCCTCCCCTTTGTAGCCAGGACAACACCTCCATTCTAGCTCTGTTACTGTCTTATATGCAACTGTGTACCGAGGTCTGAAACTCGTTCGGTATCTGCCAAAACAGAAAGTATTTTAAACAATCCATAACCTAAACTGCCAGTTAGATTGAAGTTAAAATTAAAACAGGTTTCAGGGGTTTTTATAATGAAAATCAAATACTTACAGCTATGATTCATTTTCTGCTTTTAACATCAAACGAACAAATGCTCCTGTCTAGGTTTTAAAGTCGCCTCCACTCAACACAGTCATGATAGGGAGCCATGGAATAGAGGCTTTCATGTATGAGCAGAGGGATAAAATGTTGTGGCAAGTGAACGTACAACTCATCAGACATCGCAGAGAGTAACAGTGACCACCAGTGTATTACTCTATAAATTCAAAATATTTCTTCTCATACTTTTCATTGCAACCCTCCCCCCAGGGCTCTTCTGAACATCACAAAATGCTTCTGCCTGCTTTGTCCCACTTGTCTTTCCACAGTCTCCACTTTAACCATTCCTCAGAACCTATATGTATGGCACAGTCAAAGCTGGGAGTGATATTCCAGAGAAGGACAAAATGCTAAAAGTGTGAGTCAGACAAGGACATGAAAGAAGGAGACAGATGAAATGCTACAACCAATGAAGAAATCAACTCCTTCCTACTTCATCAGTTCAGCTGAAGAGAGTCTGGCAGACAAACCTACGCACACATTATGTACATACAACCTTGAGCTTCCCTGATTAATAACTCAAAAGTTAATAAATGACAAACTGATTCTGGTTGTGCAAGTTTCTTTAACCATAGACTTCTTCCATAACTTCCCTTCCAACACATCCCACATGTTCAGCTGTGGTCAGACACTGTGGTATCCCATCAGACCATAAGCAGAGCCTATGCTATTGGATGAAAACTAAATCAATTTAAGGTACAGCTCATTTCAGATTGAGAGATGAGGCAAATGAGTAAAGCAGGGATTTGCCACCTGAGCTCTATCAAATGGTATTCTTGGAACACACTGGAACAAAAGTCATCCCGATTTCTCTGAGTGAAACTAACATCACAGTACTAATTTCCCTAAGGCTTTTTCAGATCCTTTTTCCTTAAGATTATTTCAGATTAGAACAGTTTGCATCCATCAGTTAATGTCAGGCTGATTTCATAGCCGAGGTGTCCCTAAACAGTAATACCAGCAGAATAAATGCAGGACAGCAGCAAAGGAATCTACAGGAGCTCTGCAATAGATTTCAGCCATAGCCTGGCTGGGCTCACAAGGAGTGTAGCCTAGGACAGAGAGAATACAGTACAGAATAGCACCAGAAGCAGCCATGCTATCACACAAAAATCACTTATTTCACTGAACATGGCCTGCTATTAATATGCAAAATTCCTCCCTGGTCAAAAAAAAAAAAAAAAAAAAATCAGTAACCAGCTACCAAATGGAAAGAAGTAAATCTTACACAGACTGTGAAACATTTCCTATTGAAAGTCACAGAGTGGGAGTTAGCTTACTGTTACCCTTCAAAGCTTCTCCTGCCATGCATGAAAATAGTTGCTGAAATAATTCTAAGATTTTTTTATTCAGCATATTTCAGATACATAATTTTAATATAATGTCCCCCATCTGACAGCCATTTGCTGTCCCTTTTTGGTAAGCTGGTTAACAAACTTGCAGTGATGTGCTTAAAGTATTAGCTACTAATTATGAATTTGTTTCTTTTCCAAATGTATCTTTCCCAATTCTGCCACAATATAGTCTAATTTCTGCACTTGGGAAATACTCAGTGTCGTTTTGCATTATTACTTTGTCTACAACTTCTCATTTAATGGGAAAAAGCTACTTTCACTGGAGACAATCATATTTTTTCCAACTATTTCTGGGCCAAGAGTAGTTTATACTAATACGCCTCTCTGGATTCCCTTCTTCTGTGAGTCTGCATAGGAAGGCAGGGGCAGGCTGTGCTGTATCGCTGTCTACGAGCTGCTCATAACTGCAGTGGTTTGCTGTGGCTGTTAGCTTTTCAGACTCTGACTTGGAGCACGTAAGCTCGGAGAGAGTTTCCAATCCTTTTATACCTTCTGAACACCATCTATGAAACAGCTGTAGACTGCACTCCAGCTCATCATTTCTTCTACAGTTTTCACTTAAACATCTGCTGAATCCTGTTTACAAAGTACAGAAATCCCCAAGGTCAAGTGCTTCAAAAATTAAATAGAGGAGTGCAATGTAGAGGGCACCGCTGGGAAGAACAATATCCCGGCCACCCAGGAACTTCCTTTTCTTTCTCCCTTATCTAAAGTATTAAACCACATCTTGTGTAGATAATTCAAGTTTGAATCCTTTCCTTCCAGCTAGCTGCCAGAGTCAGGAGCACCAGGATTAGCTGGATGCTTTAGTGTTTTGAAGTGGTTTTGAGAGTCATTACAACCTCTCTCACAACCACCACATTACTGAAATGCACACTTTGAACTTCCAGATCAGTTTTCACGTGCCGGAAATGGTTGTACATACTTCTGTATGATTTCCATAAAACACTTAACTGCTCCTAACTTTGTGTGTGTTCCTCTTTTTACTTTCAGGGCCAAACCCCTTCCTGAAAAATACAATATTTTGGTTATTTTCAAATGCCAAATCTCTCTTTTTTTCCTATATTTTAAGAATATAGCTGAAACTACTTTTATAAAATGAATAAGAACTACTTATATGCAAATTGTGTGCTTCTTTGCTCAAATTACAGAACGAGAATTTTCCATCACATTTCTGATAATTTTCTGTTTGAACACCTTCTCTCTAGTCATATTCATCAACACAGACACTTTCAGATAACTTCAACAGTCAGAAAAATCATAAGACACAATGAAATACAAAAGAAGAATATAAACAAATAAAAAGAAATCAAGCTTGATATTTTTCCAATGTCAAAAACTTAAAACGTTTCGAAACTCCATCTTAAAAATAAAAAACAGGCATGTTTGACATTCTCACTCTTTTATGGTTTATAGTTTCCTGATCCTAATAGGCATAAAATGCTTAAATAAAATTTGATTTAAAAAAATATTTGAAATGCAGTCCACTTCTTACAAATTCTCGCAAATTTGAGAACTCAAGTAAATACACAAATTGGATCTGTTTTGTTTTCAGACATGGTACATCAAATACAGATTAACCTGAATCCTAAATCATAATTCTCCTAGAGCCAAAATAAGCTAGAATCAGAAAATTTCAAAATCTGGATCTAGAACAGCTTTCATATTCACATTTCGAACCGTGGTAACAAAGACAGCTTGGATGTCTCATGGATGGCTCAAAAATTCAATTGGGATTTACTAACCAAGGGCTACTTCTCCAAACTGCCAGTCCAGCTGAATGAATCACAGAGCTAGTCCCATTTCCTCCAAGAAAGCTAGTCACGTGAGGCTGGGAATCAGAACTTACACCAGCACTTCTCTAATTTGAATCCTGTCACATGAAAATTTCTTAAAAATCACAGCTTTACTGCTACAGCTTCTCTACCAACGACATTCTTCATGCACATCTGCTGTGCAAGTTGCCCATGCAAGGAACGGTGTCACTGTGACAGCACCATCCAGCTGCACTGACAAATGACAGTCACCAGCAAGCATCCAGCCCCAGGGAGATTCTCAATATTACGAGACACTTTTAAAAGTCAGAACTTTGCTCACTCAGTGAATTTCAGTGGAGGAACTGGAGACTTCCAGGATTTTGCTAGGATATAGCAGTCTAACAGCACTGAACACAATTATATTGTTGGTTACAGTTCTAACAAAACAAACCATTAATTTTTGGTAGGGATCGCATCCTGAGAATAATTTGTGATTCTATTTATGTGAAAGACATAGGACTGGGAACTACCAAAATATACAAATTAGACATGTCTTTATTTAAATCTGCAGTATTCTGAATCCAATTACTCACTCATAGTCACAGCAAACACATAATATACAATCACAAACACACAAAACACACAAAATGCACTCAGTGTACTCTGAGAGACAAAATGTTGCTTCTCTATGAAGCTGGATAAAGATACATACTTGGAATGTAACATCAAGTTTCATATTGTTTATCTGGCAGGTGTGAATCTTTACAGAGTTACCTAGTGAGGCAATTTTGTCAAAAGGGTCCACAAAAGTTTCCTAAGTCTCTTAGAAACTGAGGCTCCACTTTTACACCTTTATATGCTGCAATGCAATTTAAAAACAGTTAAACATCAAATCTTCCTCTGGTTGTCTTGGATTTCTGCTCTTCAAATAAATGCTACTAAACACAATTATTTTTACAAGTATACTTCAAAACTACTTTAAAAAACCGTAATTTCTTATGTGGTTAGAAGTTGCATATAACACACCAGCATTTACTGTGCCTAGTCACTCCATTCTCCTGTGGACTTCAAGTCCAAGATGATGGTCATAATCTCTTGATGAATTGAGTTAAATACTGAAATCATTCTTTTATAAAGCATGAATAAAGGTTAATATCAATGGTCTCTAATCTTTCATTGCAACAGGGAACATAAGAACAGCTGTTTTTTAGGAGTTTTTCCACAACAGGCTGGTAACTACCCACGCCTACTACCTTCACCATGAACTCAAAATGCTGATCAAATGAGAAAACACACCCAGAACACTAATACAAGCCTCCACTTTTAATATCTTAAGTGTTTCACAGCTGAAATGAAGTTGTACAGGGTGACGAGAGGACTCAAATATTCCTCTTTTTTGAGAGAGGAGTACTTCCATAGGAAAATGCTTAATTAAAAATTCATGTTTGCTGCAAATGCTAGATATTTTGACTAGGGAATGAGCTATAATATTCTCATGGTGCTAAACCACAGAAGGAAACAGTTAACACTGATACTTGGAATGTCACCTAATAGCGATAAAACAAATCAGAAACATTTGGATGAAATTGGTGGGAAAACATCTGGCTCAGCTCTGTAACTAGATATTAACACTCAAGCTCTTGGGAAATGCAATGAGATAAGTGCCACCACATCCTCACTGTGAGGAAGGGACCACAGAATCAGCATGTTTCTACATAAGCAGCATATAAAATGTTTATTCTGAGCACAGAGCTTCAAGGTTGGTCCAAAATTCTGTAGTGATTGGAACAAGTCCCATAACTTCAGCAGCCTGCAAATTGCTGTCTTTATAAAACAGAAGATATCAGATCTACACTATTTAACACTTTTATTGCATGTAGACACATTCTTTGTAAATTGCATAGTCTGGTAGCTATATTTATACAGTTATACTATAGTTATATAGTTCCAGTCATCCAGATCTCCAATATATTCCAATGGGAGCACTGAAGAGGCATATAGACACCACCCAAAAACACTGCCTAGAAGATGTAATTATACGCAATTGTATTTTGACCACACATTTTTTATTTTGTAGGCTGAAAATATACCTTATTGGCTGTTTATACTACACAAACAATGAACTAGAACCAGTTGATCCTACGTTTTCTGCTTCCCAGGTGTGCAGGCCTAATTGTTAGCCCTGCATCCCTCTGCATACAGGGCAGACAATTTAGGTCAGGGTGAATCAAATCCCACCTTTGTTTTCTTTTGTTCTTTTATTACCTTGCTACTACACAGCAGCACTGGCAGCTAGCTTGTGTTCCAGCCCACAGACGAGCTTAATTTGAGAAAAACGTGTCTTTACTAAGGATTTATCCTAAGGCATTTATAGCAAGCAGCAAAAAGATGTTTTGACAGCAATAGATGAACCTACAGAAGTCTAGGTGTTCAGTGAAAGCAAGCCATCAAGGCCATAATAAATCCCAGTTATACAATGCAGCAAAAGTCTATTTAAAAATAATTCTATTGCACCCCAAAATAATTTTCCATTTCTATCCAGCATTAGAGACACTAAGCTGCTTCTTACAGATGGACTTAAGCAAGTCTTATCTTTACACTGCTATTCATCCTTTACCTGGCATTTTTTCTTTCCAAAATTTATATAAAATAGGTCAGTAAATGTCTTCGCAGGCACTGCTGTCTGGGCAATTAGATTTTCTTGAGAAAAATGCCACTGACCTTAGACACTAGTCCAGTGCCTGGCCCAGTCACAGCCATCTAGATTGAAGTTCCTGAAAGGCCTTTGGATAACATAACAATCAAAACAAAATATGTATTACGAAAAGCAAGAAGAGAGTGTGTCAAATTTTTTTGTGCTGGGAGAAACAAAGTTTGAGGTACTCCTGTGGAAAATATAAAGTTATGACAAGCATCACTAGTGCATATGACCAAGGAGACTCAGCTTCTTCAGGCTTTCACAGGCACACACGGGAGTTCTTAATAAAGTTTGCACTCATGTATAGCATGGCCAACACTTGTAGCAGATCTGTTCTGAGCTAAATCCTGAACAAAAAACTGCTGCTGGCTGAGAGGATTAACAGGGACTGAAGGGAAGCAAGAGAACAAGTCAAAGCACTCTGCACCGACAGGAACACAACTGCCTGCTGCGTACATACCCAAAAATTCACCCATCCGGGTCACTGCAAAGAGTGCTTTAGTACCTGACTATGAAAGCACTGTAACTTTACTGAATGTTTCATAAAATAGGAATGAGCATTTAGAGACTCAGTACTTTTTTCCATTGGTTATTTTTACTTGGTGTCTTCATGCTACCTGGAAAGCATGATGGGAGAAGATGGCCTTCCATCTGGAAGAAATTGCTAAGTGGGCAGAGACCTGGCACAGGTGATTGTATTACTCCTTCATACAAGGAAGGAAAAAGTTGGTTTTGTCTATCCCTAAATAAAACCATCATCTCATCTACTGGTGCCAGGGAAGAAGCAGAGAATCCTGGTGCCCCAGTGACCTCACTACAGCCTGGTCTCTGGCACCTAGCTGTCTTCAACACTGAACACTATTTCAGTGCATCTGAGAGAATCTGGCTGAATTTTACTGCAGAGTATGTATTTTGTTCAGTAAGAAGGACAGAAGATTACAGGAACTGGTAGAAGACAAAAACATTCAACTATTCTCAGGCAACACCACATGGTTTCATTTCAAAGTCTCCAAAAGTGCCATTGTTTATTACTTATATAGTGGATTTTATGCCACTCAGCTGGAATTCTTCTATCAAAAAAAGATGAGATTCAAACTACAATTTTCTCTCTTGGGAGAGAAACGTTTCTTCTTGAGAAGAAAGAACCAAGGGACTGCACACTCTGAAATATGAGCTCATGTCTCATACTAGTTATTTCTTCTTGTTGTATAGATATCTTCACACACACATACACAAATACCTACCTGTCTAACTCTCTCTTGGCTGCCAAGGATTTTATTTTCAAAAAGCTGACCACTAAAGTCCAGTAGAAAATGACCACAAGTTTAAAATGTTAATACTCTTAACGTTCATAAATTACCACTAGGTAGGCATCCCCTTCTTATGAGCAGCAAAACCAAGACACAGGATGCATTTAAGTAACTTAGAGCCACAGACAGCCTGTGGCAAAGCTCAAAGCTGAGCTTCAGTCTTGGGACTTACTTACAATGTTGAAATGCCAGTCAAACACACGGTAACAGACCAACAGTAAGCTATGAAAATCCCACTTAAATAGAATGGGATAGGAGAGCCCTGAAAACACAGTCCTTTCAGAAGGATTTCAGGAAAGTTTTGTAGAGTGGCAACGTGATGTACTCTTAACAGTGATGGAACAGGAACAACTTTGCAACAGGTTATATGTTTACAGCATCATCACCTGCCTCTGCCAGCAGCAGGGACCAAGTTTCTCACCTTACGTGAGTGGAGAGATGAAGTGAGGATGCAGAGCACTGCTACTGATAAAGCTGCCTGAAAAACTGAGCTCCAATAGTATCTCTTCTGCTTCTCTGCCCATGAAATAAGCTGTTTTCTAGAATGCTCTAGAAAGAGCTGTTGCTGAGAGATTATTTGAAAATATACCAAGATGAAACAAGCAACCAGTACTTTCATGATGGCAAAAGAGCTAACCTGTGGGATTAAGTGGCACCCCAACTCTGAGAATAAAATGGAGCATTGTTTTGAGAACTGTTACTTTTCAAGACACCAAGTTAAAAGTGAACCAGAAGGGAAAGGAAAGATGAGATGCAAATGCAAAAATGAAGTCAGATGGGAGTCATAATATCCCCAATGTGTAAAACTGGCACTGCCCACTGTCTAATGGTACAGAATGTTCCTTCATTATTTGGGTGATTTATGATGAAATACTAAATGGGTCAGCAGCTCCTTGAAAATAAAAATGTATTGCTTTGGCAGCAGTTCCGTGCTTAACAGAAGAGGCCCCAGACCTCCAGGTCACACATTTCTCAAACCAGAAAAGCATGAAACTCTAAGTATTTACATTAATGTGAAGTGAGGAGCAGTGTGGGATTTTTTTTTTTTTTTACATTATTGCAACAAACTCAAATGATGTGTGAAATGAAAATTCCCTGTCCAGTTCACAGAGAAGAAAGACTCTGCTGCATTCAGTGTGTGGAGACAGAGATGCACAATTTCAGGCTTGGGGAGACAGCCAGGAAAACTTACCACACCCAGCAGGATCTCAAAGATTTTCAAACAAGCACTCCATGAGACTGAAGTTTTTTAAGTTTCCTTACTGTTTTCAATGCACAAGCCCCTAGGCTAACCTCCCTGTGTAGTCAGCTAGCTGGAGCCTGTACAAAGAAATTCTGCTTCATACAAAATACACAAAGTTGGAAAGAAAGTCCTGAAGACCTTTATAGATACTTGGAGGGGAAACATTAAACAGCTCTTGCTTTCCCTTCAAGTTTTTGTGCATCCTGAAAGTTTTTCTTATGAGATATGCATTGCTGGAGGCCAGTGGCAAACACAGGCTCAATCTGTGCTGACTTGTATATCTGAGGTTTGATGCTGCCTGGTGCTGAGCACTCTGACACTGACCTGCATGCTTAATTTCTAGCAACAGCACGGTCTCAGAGAAAACTACATTGGGACTGTTAGAAAGTTGAAAACTACATGGAGATTTCCTATATGTTCCTAGACTGGGGCTGGTGTGCTCCACCCAGGTCGTTCTGGGTTTGCCAGATGGATGAAGCCATTCAACTTGAACTGGATGTCTCATATGAGGGTTTTCAGTTATAAAATTTCCACTTTTACCCAGTAATATATTGTTCATAAATGTGTAATACTGCTTATTAAAAGCAGTGTTTTACTCATAAGTAGTAATCTGTTCTGATATTTATGAATGCAGAAAACTTGTAGTAACATTTTCTAAAGTTATTTCAATCTTGTGCTTTGAATCTTCTTCTGGGCCATGAATAAAATCATGATTAGTTTGGAACTGGGTTTATTTATGATCATTTGAAAACATAAAATGACAAGAAGTTGGAAAATATTGCTCAGTGAGAGATTTGGAGAGGCTTGCTAATTTAGTTATTGATTCATTCATCATTTTCGTGGTCATTTTCCAAATGAAATAATGGGCTTGCTTAGTATACATGTATCATTAGTGTTAAGATGAGAAGCTTATGCTAAATCATGAAATTCACTTCTCTCAAGCTAAAGAGAGATGACCTGACTTGAGCACACAAGTATCTTTACTCACATGAGCATAATTAATGGGGGCTGGTACATTAATTAGAAGATCTGATAAAACATCCTTTCTTCAAGCCCCTGAGTGACCTTGTCTAACTCTGAAGCTGGTTCTGCGGTTAGCTGGGGGCTATGAGGGGATTGCATGACCTCCAGAGGTTCTTACCAAGCTAAATTTTTTTCTATTTGATTTACTGCCTCATAGAGGGAAGTCCTGCTTGCAGTTCTGTAGCAAAGACAGAGACCCAGAAAACATTCAGCCACTTCAGACTTTAAAATCAAAACCTTACTAGTGAAAGCAGCTTTCCCCAAAAGTGCTGGGCCATAAACTGGTGCACCTCTGGTACAGCCAGGTGTACCCACACACTCAACAGAACAAGAGGCAAAACAAACAACTGCTATGACAACATCCTACCCTGAACCACCTACAGTGACCAGAGGATGTCCCAAACAAGCCACAACCCTAAAGAGTGCGTAGGGTCTAACCAGAAAGGCAACGTGTTTTTTTCTTTTAGAAATAGCTAATGCTACTAGTTACAAATTGCTCTTGTTGCTAATTAAGTTACCAAACCATTCATAAGAAAGCTAGGAGTGGAAATTAAAGACAAAAGAAGCGGTGAGGGGTCAGTTATTTATGAAGCAATATTAAATTTAAAACCTCCAAGTTCTTTTCAGTGACTATAAACACTAATATTTTTGTACCTTTCAGCCCGATGACCCACTAATAACAAAGTTTCTCCTTCCTCTGCTAGTCACAGTTTCAAGAAAAATAAATCAGAAGTCCCTCACACTTCAAAGCGAGCATACTTCAAAGGGCATTTCTGATCTTTCTTTCTACTCTCTCTCTTCCTATCTCTTAAGCAGCCACACTTCAACTCACATTCATCCCTGACACCCTAATCAGCCAAAGCATTCACCAACTTTTCAGCAAGGAAATGCACTATCGAGCCCAAGTACCTATAAAACAGTTAAACAATGAAGTGTAATAATTTCCTGAATTTCAACTTAACCTTTCAGGAAATACACCCTGCAGCCAAAGTGAATTTACAGTTAACAATCATGGAAATGTAGTCATTCCAACAGGGGGCTTTGGGGTTTTTGTCTTCAGACAAATTATATTTTAATGGGCCAAAAGGGTAGATAAAAAGGGTTCATGCATGCATATGATTTTAGGCTTAATCACCAGAGCTTTCTATTTCTAAAAAAAAGATAATTCAAAGGCAAGTCAGGGCTGACTATAATCCATATCTGCAACACACACTCTCCTGTCTGTAAAAAACACATGGAATTCAGGAGTACCCTGCAAGTTTAAGGCAGTGAAATGCTCCCCTATACGCTGTAATCTAATTGTTATGAATAACTTAGGCTTCACCTAAACACTAGAAGGGCTCTTTAAATCTAGTCTGAAACTAATATAAACCAACAGTAAATCCACTGACTGATTAAAAAATAGACCTAATAGTACTTAAGTACTAATAAAACACACACATCTATGATACAGTTAAGGAACTCTTTGTTTGTTTTGGATCTCACTGTCCCCACTGTCTGCAGCTGAATGAGCTCTTAGATAAACCATGGGTGTCGAGAGGAGACTACACAGGGACTGTACTTTATTCCCATGAATATCTGCTATTTAGTTCATTTTAAGTTCTCTGTTCAAGTATATAAAGGAGAAAAGAAGAGAATAATTTCCACAAAGTCCTCACAGTCATTTCTTTGCTGTTTTATAGCTCTTTCCTGTCCTATTTTTGTGAACATTAGCTAGCAAACATATATAAACACATTTTGTTATTCAGACCACTGCTCCTTCTGAATTACACAATATTTTTCACAGGAATTAAGTTAGGGGTTTGCAGGATTTGAGGCATGTATTTCAAACTTTTTGCATTAGCACCTTTCTTACTCCACCACTAAGAGACAGTGTATATGCAACAGATACAAAAATAAAATAACAACCTATAAACACTTTAGAACACAGTAAAATTTCAAGATTTTGATATTCCACCTTCTCTCAGCATTAACCAGCTGGTGCTGTGACCGGAGAAAAATATTTTATGGTAAGAATAAGGAATATTTTATGTAAAGAACAAGGAATTGTTTTGCAGTTGCCATTATGGTTATGAAGAAAACAACAGTGATGTTCACCAAAGAAAGTCAGAGGAAACAAAGTCTTATGATAAGTATCTAATTCCATTTTCAAAAGAACAAAAAAACCCCATGAGACTGGACACAGCTGGTGAGACCAAATGTCTGTTCATCCCCATATTCTCTCTCTGACAGCAGCCAATTCCAGATGTTTAGAAGCACAAGGACAGACAATGACATTTCAGAGAACCACAGAGAAATCTGGAAGGGATGGGACTTCTGGAGGTCACGCAGTCCAGCCCCCTGCTCAAGCTGGGCTTCCCCTTGTTACTCCTGCCAACAGTCTCACGCTCTCAGTGCAGGAATTTCCTGAGCTAGAAGCAATGCCTTTGCACTTTCTTCACTATCTACCAGCAGATAGTCCACGAAAGTCCTAATTTATCGCCTCTGAAATTCCTTATCTTAATGCTTGGTGATTTATATGTTTAAAGAGCTCAGTTTCAACCCCTCCTCTTGCCTCTGTAGCTTCACTACAGAGTCTTCTCAGGATAGAGGGCACACCCCATTACACATCCATAAACTCAGAAGTCTAAAATGGCCAGTTCAAGACTCCAAAGAAAAACAAGACAAGTTACACAAGACGGTTTTGTTACTCAGCTGTCTGCTGTCTTTGTTTTTTCCCCTCAAATTCTAGTGTTTACATAGAGAAAAGCCGTGTTTTTAACAAAAATAACAACCCAAACAAACAGAAAGCAGCACATTTGAATGCCAAACACCCAACATTTATTGTCACGGGCCCCAGGGTGGCAGCGTCATCAGTGTCTGGAGTTCTATTTCAGTAGTACCTAGGATCTAGCAGTATCTGTCTCATCCTCACTGTTTCATGTCAAAATAAAAACTAGTTACTGTAGCTTTATTGTAAAACACTCTTCGCTCTTCCATCACCTCAACCCAAGTCTGAGTCTATGAAAATCTATGGGTGTCTTTTCAGTGACTTCCTGGGGATGCTGAAATGGTTTCACAGAGTGCGTATCGCCTAGAGCTTCCAAACAGAAATGAGTAAATATTACTGCTTTTCAAGTGGAAAAGTGAGGAAAGGAGATTTCCCTGCGATTAGCCAGCAGGTGAGTGAGATCCATCTGTTCCCTGATGCCTGCTGTACCTGCTGCAGCACACCTTGCCCTAGGCGGCCACTCCACAGATCACCACGTGGTCACACGCACGAAGATTAAAATCAAACAAGCAACTTTACATCAGCCCCCGTAAAGATCTGCACTAGCTGCTCCCCTTGCTGGATAACAGACAGGGATACACAGACCGTAAAGGTGCTGGCTCACGTTCCTGGCTCTCCCTTTACGCGCCGATCCAGCAACACAGAGCAACCATAAAACCGGTTTTGAGCGCGGCTGCACGCCGGCAGCTCTGGCCCAGGTGCGCTCCCAGCAGCGCATAGGCGCGGTCCTGGCGCCCGTGGAAAGCAGCCCGCGTGCTTTCTGCCCGGCCGCACGCCTCTCCGTGCCGGCGAGGTGTGCCAGCGCGGCTCCCTCGCGGCTGCACGGACCAGCAACTCAATCTGGCTCTAATTAGCTCCGGCAGCCTGATGTCCGCAATGAGCGAGGGCTTTGTTCGGGGCGCGCTGGGGGCCAGGGGCGGTCCGCGCTCCCCTGCCCCGGCCCTGCGCTTTTCGGGGCGCCGGGAACCCCCCGAGCGCCGCGGCAGCGGCCGCTTCCCCGCCGCGGCTTGGCAGTGGGTGGCCAAGCGCTCTCCCTGCCCAGGTCGCCCCCTGCGCTACTTACACCAGGGTGGGCTCGCAGGGGAACTGGTTCCAGGCGCACTTGTACTGGGCCTGGACGTAGCTCTCCGTCCCGTCCAGCACCGAGCAGCTCACGTTCTTGTTCACTATGTAGGCGCACCAGTTCCTGGGGGAGAAGGACAACATCGGTCAGGCACCCCCGGCTCCGCAGCCCGCCCGGCCCGGCTCGTCCCGTCCCGCAGCGCGCCGGGGGCGGGCGGCACTCACTTGCTGCGGGAGCCCGGCCGGGAGTACGGCAGGTGCGGGGTGCCGTGGCTGAGCCCGGCGGCGCCCAGGGCGAGGAGGAGCGGCAGCGCCCATCCCGAGGGCGGCGCGGGCCCCGGGCTCAGCTCCATGGGGCAGCGGCCAGCGGCGGCGAGCGAGAGAGCGAGAGGGCCGGTGCCTCTCCGCGGGCTCCCTCCGTCCGTCTGTCCCT
>VZTF01007556.1:133392-220105 GCA_013397755.1 Cnemophilus loriae | reverse complement strand
GGCACTGGGTTCTGCAGGTGGGGCCGGTGCAGCCGTGGTGAGCTCCTCGTGTGTGCGGGGGAGCCTGAGGCTGGTTCGCTTTGTGGCAGCCCTGTGGTCCTGCCTGACACCAGTGCCATGATGTGGTCAGTGTTCCCTTGCGTGGCCCGACGACGGCTCATTTTGCCCACTGTCATGGGAAGGGTGCTGGCGACAACCTCAGTGAGGGGTGTACAGTAAGCCTTTGTTTGTAAGGAGATGTGTTCACTGGGCAGAGAGAGAAATGGGCATTCAGCTTCACCTGGCTGTTAAAATCCAACTCAAGCACCTTGACTGAGTGGCCTGCCCCTGTGACGTCATCCCGCCGAGAACAGGACCACAGGGATGTACCTCTATCCTCCTCAGCTCTTGCTCTTTTGTGAGTTGGATTTTTGGGCTGAAGCGACACTGAACAAAGCATCGAGGCTGGGCCAGGGCAGGCTGCTCCCACCAGTGGGAAGGAGGGGAAGGGAGACAGCAATGTTTGGGTGGAGAAGAGTTTGGGTGGGAGATTTGGGAGCAGTGCCTGCTGCTCCTGCTGAGCCTCACGAGCCCCAACCCTGCTCACGCGCTCCCAAGGCCTCCCATGGCCAACAGCAGCTGCTCAGGCTTTTCTAGGTCTCACACGCAGGCAGAGCCAGCAGCAGGGCAGGGCTCTTCCTTCTGCTATAGGCAGCAGCCTGCTGACCTCATCATTTGCCCCGACCTGCTGAAACAGGCAAATTTCATCTGCCAGTCTTACTGTGAGTCTCACCCAACAACTTCACTCTGACTCTGAGTCTGCAGGGAAATAAGCTTTAAATGCTGAGGTCAAAATGATGCATTCAGGCTGGTTTTCAGAAACTGTTCCATTGGAAATATACACTAAAGCTTCCTTGTCCCCAAAAGAAATGTGTGCCATTACAGATGCATAGGAACAGTTCACTGGCGATAAGTAGCAACGGAAAAAGATGAAGATGTTGCTTCAATATGTCCCATTTCACTTGAAACCCTTCTAATGCTCTGCAGCTGCTAACACCTCACTGTCTTAAGAAATTATGCTTTAGCCTTCTTAAGGGTTAAACAATTTCCCGTGCCACTGTTTGCATTCCCAGAAGCATGTAATTCAGGTTTCATTATTTGTGCTGGCAGAAATTATCTGGAGTTTCCCAAGCCTGTAGAATGCAAGACTAGAGTTCAGTCCCTAAAAAGCAATGAAGAAGGCTTTTTCTTTCTTTTCCCCCTCCTCACTCAGCCAAGAAACTCATAAAGTTGGTCTTTTTCCAAAAGTGATGAGCAACATGGAAGAGCTGTACGTTGTCCCACAGAGGGAAAGTCATTAAATAATGAAAGACTGAGGTCATGCCTGTCTTGAGAATGACTGCATAGTACAAAAATTAATAGACTGATTTAAACAAAATGAGCATGAAGCAACAGTATATTTCCATATGCTAAACACTGAGCTTGTATTTTGGTGAAGGAAGACAAAGCAGCTGTTACCTGATTTGCCATGAGGGCACCCTACTTACCTGTGAACCTCAGAGTCGATTGCCTGACCAAACACAGCACAGGGGCACCGTTAGAAGGAGAGTTGTTAGAGCTCCTGCTTACCCCATGGATATGGCAGATAATGAGTCAGGAGCTTCCTGCAACTTTGGGATTCTGTGAAGGTTTGTTCAGTCAAGAATTATGCAAGAAAGCCCCTCTCTCCTGATTTCTGAGAAATAGTTGTCCCTTCACTATCTGGATCAACTGCTTTGTAAATATTATGAAACAAGGCTTTCACAGCATTTGCTGCCATTTCTTTAAAAGGCTATGTAAGTCTTCTTCACTGCAAAGCACAGTGCATTTTGGAATTTGTTTTATTTAAAATAAACCAGAACAATGAAAAACAAAATCCTGCAGGACCATTCCCATCTTCTCACTGAAACTAGAGATCTGTGGGAACGTGAATACAAGTGCTGCTGCAGGGAGTGAAGTTTTAGCATGGCTGCATGATGGCTCAGTAAGGAGTGTCAGCAGAGGATGATTAGAAGTATTGAGCTGAATAGAAATGGATGAACTTGGGTGGGTGCATAGAGCTGATCTCAGCTCCTCTGATATTCACACTGGGCTTATGATATCAGCTGATTCCACAGTAACCAGCACAGAAACTGGGCTTTGCCAGGAGAATCTTCAGCTCAGGTGCATGCTGAAGATGTGGTACAAGCTCTCCGCATGGCTGCATTTTTTCTCTGGGTGTAACTAGTTTTATTTCACAGCATAAGTATGAGGGTTAATCGTGTTCTCAAGGAGACAGAAATGTTCACATTTTGTATTTCTGTGCTGTGTCCTCTCATCTCTAAAATTCACAGAAATCCCAAGACAGATGATTCTTACAGTACATGGAAAGCATCCCTCCACCCCTCCCTACAAATGGAGCATGTAATCTGTGAGTGCACCGAGGAGAGCTTCAGTGACTGGCGAGCTCAGTACACACATCCTTGGGAGACAGAGTTCAGCAACGTGAGTCCATAAATCCTTTGAAATGTTTTAAAGTTCTTGTTTCTTTACTAAGTAGTCTGGCTGTGTTTCCAGCACCAAGAAACCACATTTTCATATTTCTTAACAGGATAATGATGGGGAAAGAACAAGGGCCATGTGCAAGGGCCTGCCAGAGAGCAAAAAGCGCACAGAACAGGTGGGCAGAGTAAGTAGCAGAAACATTACCAGAGTATTTACTGCCCAACTCCTAGAGAGAAATGTGTCTGTAGTGATGTGGTGCATGGGGTGGAAATGATGTTTTCCCTGCAATTTACCTCCCTTATCCATCAGCCCTTTTTCCCTGTAGATTTCAGCAACAAATTGCTTTGTGAATTCTGGGCTCCTTTTCTTCAGGTTCACTGCCTCAAAACGTTGCCAAAATAACCTGAGGTGAATGGTTTTCAGAGAGGTGTTTGTACTGCCTTCATGCTTCTCTTTCATAAAAAAGTCTCTCTCATCAGGAAATATTGTCTGTGGTGCAGAAGGTCTTTGAGGTACTTCTCACCGGCCATCAGATGTGAGGAGCCGGCCTTCAGGTGTGAGAAGTCTGGGTTTACATTTGGTGCTGTATTAACTTTGTCCGTCAGTCAAAGCGGGTCACAGCATCCCTCTGGAAAGATAAAACCGGTATTAGGGAACAAAGAAAAGTTTGAAAGGAAGCTGTAGGAGACTCCAGGCTAAAAGAGGAAAGCTTGGAAGGGGGTGTATGATGCATGCTGGCTTGGATATACCAGGAAAAGTACTCTATGAGGAAAGAGGGGTTTGAATACTGTTTTGCAGGGACATGGTACAGCCCTGTCTCATTCACTTGGCCTATATGTCATTACATAGCAATCTTACCATGAACATAAAAATTCTAATTTGAGTCTAGGATGGGTGTTTTGCAACTTTTCCACTCTCAGATCAGAGCAAGAGCTTTGCTTGCAATATCTTTAAAAAAATCGTTCCCCATCACAACAGGCAGGTTTCACTTTTTAAATTTGTATGTGTAATCACCTCACTAAAGTCTGCCAGACACATATTTAGCTGTGAATGTTTAATGACAATTAATGACTGAATGAAAAGTAAATAATGGATGTTAATAAAATTACTATTTATAAACACGCTAACTTAGATTAAAAATCCAAGCACTAGTCGTGGATGAATCAATAAACAAATGAAAGAAGGGAGAGCAGAGTATTTTGGTTTTCTCTTTACTAGAGAGCCACCTTGGAGTGCCATAACAGTTGCACAACCACAAAGATTTTGTTAATTCCACAACAAAAGGTCTGCAGTAGACACCATTCTAGGAGCTCTGGAGTATGCAGAGAAACAGCCCATGAGGTTCCGACCAGTGCTCAGCCACATCTCCTTACTGAAGTGCTCTATTTGCCTATCTAGGCACTGGCAGTGTGGTGTTGGAGATGTTTCAGTATGTGGGCAGGCAACCTGGCAACTTCAGCCTTTCTTCCCTGGTGTTCTTTCCTTTTTGGGGAAAAACATTTGGGCTAATTTTATTTATTTAAACAGAAAAACAAATCCGTGTATTACAAAGAGCCCAAACATTGCCCAGCTGTGGCACGCATCAAGTGTTTGTATTGAAACTGATGCTGTTTATTGTCACAGGTATGGTTTTGGCTGGAGAACAAAAGAAACAAAGGCTATTCCTGGGAGAAGCTCTCAGCACACCATTGCATCTGTTCAAGGCCTCAAGGTGGGACGGAAGAGATCAATTATCCACCTTAAAATCTACATTATCCACCTGGAAGAATGATCTGCCTGAGTGCTGGAGCATGGTAAACCACAAGTATGCCACACTTGTGGAACATCCTATCTACTTTATACTGAATGGTTGTGACAATGGAAGAAAGAGTAGGATTAAGGTCTGCGCTGCTCCCATACCAAAGATAAGTGCTCTCTTATATCACTTATTGTATAATGTGAGAGGACAGACTGACATCTCATCTAATGTTAGCATGGTTTTCTGAGCACAGCAAGTCTGGACATCCAGTATGGGGTGACAATCAGAAGAAAACATTTTATTGCTCCACAAGACCTTTCAGTGAAGAGCCCGAGGCTGGCTGACACATGTGTGAGGGGGGAAGAAGTTAATGAATGCTGGAATAAAATCAGAGGAGATTGGCATTTCTTGGCAGATGGGATGCTGGTGGGAGGGTGGAGGAGATAGGGGGAAGAGGTTTCTTTTGTGTCTGCTTATCTTTGATTTGGTGAAATTGCCAGGTGATTTCAAGGGAAAAGATGCATAATGTTCTTTTGTTCTTTCCACAGCTGCTGCTGCTCTAACCTGCACATACAGTAGGACAAAGATGGTTTGTACAAAACTACAGTTGCTACCTGTGCACAGGCCCTTCAAAAACCCGCAGGCAAATTGCTGAAATGTATTTAAAAAGCTGAGCCTTAAACTATGCACTGTTTACCCTTGCTGTAAAGAGTTTATTTGAGTCTTGCTTCTTACGAAATGAAGAATTGTCATACTTATTTTGATATTTCACTTTTGATGGTAGTAAAATATTTCAGAATAAAGAACAAAACTAAGGGCATTAATTACTGCGCAGTCCTTACCTCCAGTACAGAGCAGCTTCCCGAGTTTCACTGCACTGCCCTTCTCAACGTGCTGCTCTCTGATTGAAAATGGCAGATTTCAGCTTTTGTGATACTTTAGAGATAAGCTGGAATGGAGAGCAAGGGAGTGGCACACGGCTTTACAGTGTTTGGGACAAAGTTGTCAGCAGATTTTTAAACAATTACATTGCTCTTGATAGAAGATCACATGATTCTGAAGCTTGAATTCCTTGTTCATCAGTTTTATCCAGTCAGTCTCTTGCTGAAGTTCCTGGAGTTTGAACTAAGCAAGAAAGTTATGTGAGTCTAACTACAACAGGTGCAAGTTTCTGTGCAGACATTATAATCTCATTTTAGGCATAATAGATGTTGGTTTATTTAAAGGAACTGATTAAAAATGCAGTCAGTCTGCTTAAAATTAAAAGAAGAAGGTCTTCCTGAAAACAAGAGGCGGAAATTCTTTATGTTGGTAAGACCTAATACTGTGATTCACATCAGTCCTGCTTCCTTGGAAAAAATAACTCTTGGCCTAATTATTTCCCAGTGAAAAAAATGAAGGAAACTTTCTCCATGTTTCTTCTGATTCTTATCTATTTTGCATTCAAAAAGTTTACTTAATAATTATCTGTGTTTATTCTACAGATTTTTCCAGAAATTATTCTTGGTAAATGTTTTGCATTGTATCCTAACTGTGTGTCCAACTGTGTATTAATCAGACTGTGTGAACTATGTGTATTGGATTTCTCAGGGCTGCAAATAAACTGGTGATAGCAGTGCTCTGGTTTGATCAGTTAAGCAATCTAAATGAGCCGAGGGCAACATCCTCGAAGTAGGTAAGTACTTCACTCCAAGTGTCGATGGGAATTAACAGCCCTCACCTCTGTGAAAACTAGGGATTAAGCACCCAGGATTTTTTTCAGTCAAACCTCTGCTGGATAACATCACTGGATACCATCTCTGTGCATTTTCTGCCTCATTCTGCCACCTTGTCTTGAAAATCTCAGGTAAGAATCAATAGTTTATTTAAAAACACCAAATACTCTCTTTTCTGACATGCTGGTTTAAAGTAGTTCCATGACTTGGGTAGCAAAGTCCTTGGAGTACAGGGGAGTACAGAAATGTTTTCCACAGACAATGGCCTTGTTGATTGCTTCTTTCCAGTACTGGGAGAAAATGGGTAGGTTTAAATACGTGCCTCCTAATGAGCAATACCCATGTAGTTAATTATAACTGGTAGACAGCAAGGAGTATTTAAATATGTTTAAATTCACTCACCATGACATTTCCATTCTGTATCATAATATCCTTCAGTTAAGTGAGTGTTTATATATATACATAAATATTTAGAATTTTGAACATTTCAGAGATTTGAGCAGTATCCTTAAGTTATCTATGAGATGAGTCCAGATTAGTCTTGGATTTCCTTTTTCCCACCTGAGATCAAAACCTCCTGGTGAGGATGGTGACACCATTTCCTCTGATTCTTTCAGGCACATCTTACACTTCAGCATCCTTCCTGTTGTGGGCTGTACAGATGAGTGTTCTTGATCAGCCATGGACTTGTATCCTCTTTAATTTGTCTTTTATTGTTAAAAGGAAATACATGTTGCCAAAAGAGGGTGTGGTTTTATACCGTCTTTGAAGAGCACTGGCTACAGGGATGATGGCTGGAGGAGAAGAAGTTAAAAATGAAGGTTCCTGATGTGTTTCCCATGTGGTGGACTGAGAACTGGTGGATCAAATGATAGTAATACTTCCACTGGACAAGACTGTATGCAGTAGTGGTAAAATGAACTCATGTTTTTAGAATTTACTTCAGTCAACATAAGATATGAAGAATTTATGTATAGGAGCATGTGTTCAAGAATGAACTCAGTCATGGACTCAATTCAGGGCATCTGGCATTATTTACAGCATTCGCTTTTACTTTAACAAGCACAGAAATTCAGGCTTGTAGAATGTTATTTAAAATATTTTTTTTTATGACAGTTAAAATTAAATCTAAACTTTAGGATGAACTCTGTCAGGAATTGTTACTACTCTCTGCTCCTGTTGGTGTTGGGCTTTTCTTTCTCTTCCCTTTAGCCATTTACAGAACAACATGGTGGGGTCATTCCTGCTCTAGGATGAGAAATGATTAAGGAAGGAATCCTGTTGTTTTACAGATACCTGTCAGTGATGGTAGAGAATATGAACAAAATCAGAGCACCGTTGTCTTCAGTGTCACAGTCTCAAGCTTTGTGACAAGGCCTGCTCTCTACAGGGAGTTTTGCCACTCCAGTTACACCAACAGTGTTAAAGCTAGAAAAAGGTCTGTAGATACAGCTGTGGTTATTGTGCATATGCTGAGATAGCCTGTTTTAATCTGGGAAGTGGTTAAACTGTGCCAGATGAAAATCCCTGTATTCCAGTAATAACAGCACCCACACTAAGTGTTGTAGGGCAGATGAGGTTAGGATGGAGGGGGAGAGAGTGGGAAGAAAGCAGAAGAGGAGCAGGGAGTTTTTGGTCTTTTCTTTTGCTTTGTGTTTCTCTTTCTGAAAGAAATGAAAAATTTGTATTCGTCATTGCTGTTTAGAAATACATTGGCTACTGTTTTGCTCCTTCTAGTTTTGATTTTGGAGAAATAGGACAATCTTTACTGTAAGAAGCTGCCTTGCTTCTTGCCGGTCTACACATTCAGCTTGAACAGTTTTCCAGTGTTACCAACAATAGGCCACTTGAAGGCAAACATTCAATCAGTAAATCACACCAGCTTATTCCTACTGTTACCTGAACTTTGTCACTGATAGAGAAATAACATCACAGAAGCTGTGACTGTAGACATATTTTTAAACTGCGCTAGGGGAAAAAAATTGCCTGAAGCACAGTAGCACATTTCATAATTGGAGGTCAGGGAAGTCACTGCAAATTATTGCACTGTAATTCAAAATAGTATACTGCAGAAGATTAACATGAATTATGAGGACAGTTCTCCTTCACAGTGAGCATATCCATATCCAGGGCAGAAACATTAGGCCAAATGTCTAGAAACATCAGCTGTGTATAACTGGAGAGATTTAGATAACTCACAAAGAGCCACTTCACTGAGTGTATCCTGAGACAGCCAAAACTCCACTGCCTCATGCATGAGTTGTCCTTTTTGCCTTGGAAAAATGGGAATGCTTCCAAGGCCTTTATTCCTAGAGAGGTCTGCTCAGTTCAGTTGACTTTACGAGTTACAACAGTGAAATCTCGATGGAGAAGGAATGACTTATCATTGTTAGATTACAGGATGTATTTTGTTACATCAGTATTCACTTTAAAAATTGAGGCACAAAAAATAATTTCTCTACCTACTGTGCTTCATTTGTCCTTACTTTTTTTTTTAGTATTGCAGCAGCTACATTTTGCTTTTTCATTTAAGTTCCAGTTCCTGGAATTCCATCGTGATTTGAGCACTTCAGATTGTACTGCAACAGAAAGTTAGTTCTGGCATTCCTTTGCAGAAAGCAATTTGAAAATTTGACTCAAACCTATCCTACAGACTCAGAAACAAAAAGGAAAGTACATATAATGGTATCATTTTCACATCTGACTTTTAAGCCAGTCTCCTGATTTTTTTTTTTAATTGTTAGAGCTTTGCAGTAATTCGCTGTCTTTGTCCAACTGCTTATGACTTTCAGCAGCCCTCTGGAGTTGCTGTCTGGAGTTGGCAACACAGATTACCTTAAAGCACTATTTGCTATGTAGCATATTGAAAGGCAACAATGACTTTAATTAATTTATTTTTAGATTCTTTATCCAGTTATGGAATCAGAGTTCTTCATTCTTTTATCAACCTTGCTTTACAATTACTTTATTCCATTTTCCTTGTGTGTAAGCTTTCTCTGGTAAGGGTCATATATCTGGATTGAGTTACCAGTGTGAGACTCTTTCCTTCCTTCCCCTCAATTCTGTCTGTGGTAACTGGGTATGTGCATTTCAGTCACCCCCTAAACTTATAGACAGCACTTCATGCCTGACTCATTTCTTGGTGACTTGCGAAACTCTTCTGAGACATGTAAATGCTGATAATTTTTTCCAGGCTTTAGCAATTTAAATGTTGAGGAGCTAGCTTAAAATTCAAGCCTAGATCCTTTTGCATGGATATATGCTTTTGTTTTCAGGCAGTTAACAGAAAAAAAGAAAAAAAAAAATAAAGCAGAAGTCCACAGCCAAACATTGCAACATAGGTTGGACACACATCCAGGGGTGGGAACAAGACAATCCTTTTCTATAGACTGTCTCTAGGGTCTGGTCCTGTTTTTTAGTTGGCAAAAAGTGGTTACAAAACATTTTACACTGACAGCAAAACCTCACTGCCGTTAAGGACAAGGTCGGCTTGGGCCTTTTGAAGGTGCAGGGCCTCTGCAGGTTCCTGCTGCTGCAAACACAGACGTTTGGAACATTCAAAATTGTACACATTTAAATGAATGATGGGTTCTGCCTATGATTAAGACTTTTATCCAGTGAAGGATCAGACTGTTAAAAAAGATAAGACCCATCTGCAGCTGCTCTCTAGTCATTATTGGATCCTTGGAACCTTTTTCTGATATCTTTAACAAAGGGAGAAAGCATTTGGTTATCAAAACTTAACTTTGAGTGCAGGTTACTAAATGACAGTTATACCATCCAAACCAGTCAGATTTTGCAGCTCTAACAGTCAATGATGAGCAGATCAAATTTACTTGCCCTCACCATTATGTACACAAATGGATATTGAAAGAGCCACAATGCTGTGTTCTGAGGGTGGAAATCCAATGGCTTGATGTCCAGTACAAAATAGCCAGCAGCTCCCACGGAAGTCTACTGCTTCTCTGCCTACAGGAATGAATCCTATTTAATCATCTTTGCTTTCCATCCTAGAGAAATTTATACCAGCTGACTTGACCTGAATTTTAGGAAGGAAAAAAAAAATCTTATGAAGTGACATCCAGCATTTCATCTTCAAATAGTTTCAGATCCTTTGGCAAAGGTAATCTGATAGCTCTTTTTTTTTCATACTAAAGATTATGGTTTTCCATTTTCTTTTGAGAAGAAGCTTACATTTACTACTCACAAATCTTTCTCAATCTTTACTAAATATATATAGCATATATAGAAGACAGCTGTTTTTGAAAAGGTAAGCTGACAGAGGAAATAATACAGATGAAAGTTCTATATGTTATGGATTCTGAGATGGCATTATTTATTTTTCACTTAAGTGAAAATTTGAACAGGATTTGACTACTTCTGTATCTCTCTGTGTAACTGCTTTGTCAAAGTGTTCCAAGAGCAATAACAGGCCTAAAACCTGAGGAATGTTTTCACAAATTTCCCTCTTTCCCAGGAATCAGAAGAACTGGAAAGAGTGGAGGGAGATATACAGTTAGTGTCCAAAGACAGAGCAGACTTAAAAATGATACCTGTGATTTTGAAACATCTGGAAACTGAGAACAAGAGAACCAGGTAACAATTATTAAACTTTCTGATTCCCAAAGTTCTAACTGTATTATAAATGTATTGCAAAAAATATATTTTAATGCAGAACACTGAATGCTTTGTGCTTTTCCAACTCAGGAAAAAGAGCCCGAATTTCTTTCCAGTTCTCGCTCCCTCCCCTTCTCCTAACCCCACCCAAGATGGCATATTTGTCATTATTCTTTTTTGCATACAATCTCTGCACATGCAGGAGAGTTTTTCAACAAAGGAAAGGCTCACATTTGAAGTGATGTTATGGAAAATGTTCCATATCATCAGGTCCTTGACACATCACATAGATGTGTCAGCATGTCTTTATAAGGATCTGGAACAGTCAGTCTTGGCAACAGAGCTAACCAGCAAACTCTTTGACCCCAAATTCCTCTATTTTGATAATGCTATCGTGCATTTGACACAGGGTCACTATTACACTCTTACATACAGGAAACCTTCATAAGAGAAACTGAGTAACTCTTATTAAAGAGAAATCTAGTTTGAAGTGATAAGCTGGAATCTGAATAAACCATGCTAATTCCAGATAATTCTATTTGCCAAAATTCTAACAAAAGCATCCATGTTCAGCTCTTTCTCCAAGCCTGGCAGAGACCTCTCCAGATCCTCTGAGAATGCAAGAGAGTTCAAAAGTTCACTTGTTATTTGCACTTCAACACATTTGGTTAAAATAATGTTTCCAATCTTTCTTAACACCAGAAGTGGTATATATTACAATTCTAAGATAAGAGAAAGTAGAGCAGTTCAGGGAAAAAAATCAACACAAACATTTAAAATGTATTTATGGCATTTAAGAATCAGTGTATCAATATATAAGGAGCAACTATTCTCCAGAATACTTGCCATTTTATATATAAAGCTTATGAAGTATATCTGTGTATATCCAAGCCTGCTTATTTTTCTAGAAAATACTTATACTTAAGAAGTATTAACATCAAAAATGACTCAGGCCTGCATAGGCTAGAACACGTGTTCCCACGCTGTGATTCGGTGGATGGCTGAGTAACTGGGAATTAGATAGCTCTGGGAGCCACCAAATACCTCACAAGGATGATACAAAATCTAAAGAATTCAGTGTTTTCTTTCCCACAAGAAAAATAGTTTATTTTACAACCAAACCTTTTTTTATAAAGTTAATTCCATTTTCATGACTTTTCACCAACCCAGGGAAGTTACCTGATCACAGTGGTGAGGAAAAGTGACCCATAAAATCTTTTGGAACAGAGTATTTGGCATAAGTTTCAAGTCCACTGCAAAGAGGTTTTCTAATGTATAGTCACTAGAATCCTGAACCCATGCCTACCTGTCAGTGTGGAAACAGAAACAGGCTTTAGGAGTTGTGCTGGTGAAGTCACCCATAAATCTGCCATAAACCTCTCCCTCTCATGTTGATAGATATGTCCATCTTTCAGGTCAGCTTTCCTGCTACTCCTTGCATACTTACCTGGTACTCTATTTTTGGGAACTCCAGCAGTTTCCATTTTTCTGCTCATTTTCCCTGTGCCATCAGCATCCAATTGTAGGGAACTCTTATCACACTTCTGAGTCTCCTGGGGGCTCTCAAGCCATATGCCATTAGCTTCCATGGCTGGTTCACGTTTAATCCCAAACTGCTTAAGTCTTGGAAGCATCCAACCACAGAGGCCTAACAAACTCTCAGGTCTCCTTTTGGGAGCTGTGAAACTTCAGACCCAAATTTCAAAGCCAAAGATGTCAGATTCCTTATGCTGTTATTGCTTCCACACTTTCCGCTTCCTTACCCCAGACTCCTCCATTTGGACTTTTCTGGGGACTCTTATCTTTGAATCTTGTTTATCTTGGCACATGAAGGTGGCAAAGTTAGTAGGATAGGGAGACTCTACCAGCATCACAAGCTTATTCCAGTTACAGTTAGGAGGAAAAAGTAAAGGCCCTTTTAGCTTTGAGCAGTGTGAGACAAGTATAGCACTCTGCCAGCACTATGGCTGGCCTCTCAGTGTTTGTTTCCAGAGAAAGAAGGATAAGAATTGTCAGATCTTGTACAGGTCAGATGCTCCAACATGGGCTCCTAGAGGGGCTCAGTTCTGGAGGTAGATATAATCTCCATCCAGAGACCAACTGGATAAGTCAGTCTTGGTCTGACCACCCACTTTCAGAGAGACTTTTTCCTTTCAAGCTCTGCATGACAACACACCGCCTTTGGCATCCAAAGGCTCTCCACTTGGAATGTACTTACAAACTTCAAAACGGTGGTTAAAATGCCAGTGGAGGACATGATTAGCTGCAAGCTTGCACATGTCTGTGCAACACCACACTGCAACAACAACACACCATGACTCACTAACTGATCTCACCGGTCCCCATTTTTACCGTGCTGCTGCAGCAGCTTGACTCAACCAGCTGTGTTGTATGCCTTAGGTCAGTTCAGGTACGGATGATGCAAGATGAAGTTGCTACACTGAAAGCAGCTCTCTATAAGGTATTTATCTGCCAAAATTACCACTGGCAACAGAAACAGGCTCCATTTCAGCATGTGAGGCTTCTCACACGTGACCCAGCCCTCAGCGTGCTTCCACTTCAGCAGCTCTGCTTTGACTTCCCAGCACTGCTGAGTTAGCTCTGGTATGCGTTACCAAATGTACTTTCATGACTGCTTCTGCCAGAAGTCCTCAGTATTAAGAGTACTTCTAACCCTCCCTTCTCACTTTTCACAGGACATTCTCTGTCCTGGAATTGCCTTGGGACTCTGCTGAAGAAAAGAAACTCTTGAGCAACTTGTAGAACGGCCTCCTCCATTGTTTCAGACTTCTTTTCACTGCATTCCTCAGGCTGTCATGCATCTTCCTCTTGCTCAACCAGCTCTTCCAGTTTGAGCAGAGCTGGACCTTTGATCTGTATCTTCTGAATCAGTTAGTTTAGGTTGATATTATACCAGCACACAGAAGCATGCACGTGCTAAGAGACCCTTAGAGTTACAAAGACAGGCTCTTGAAAGTAAGACAGGACAGGAACAGGACAGTCCACCTTTCCCTTTTCTTATAAGGCAGTCTTTAGCTACTAATTTTGTAACATAGACATTTCGTTTCTCTGCTACATTTTGTTTATAAGAACATGCTAAAAGCAGGAGCTGTATTTAATACGAAACATTTGTTTTCACTAGCTGTTTACTGGGGAAAGTTAACTTTTAGTTTTTTTGAGATCATTCCCATTTTCCATTAAACAAAGAAGCAGCAACTTCTAATTCAATAGCTTGGTTTTTTATTCAGTAACTTTTTAATCTACTGAATTTTTTGGGGGGTGAAAAATGAGGAATCAGAGGTTGCTGCAGTTAGTTGGTTCACCATTCTTCCAAACTTCTAAGTACACTGGGGGAAAATAAAGTAATTTTTCTGTTCTTGAAATTAGCCTTGAGTGCAGTATTTGTTGCATGTTATGGTTTAATTGATTTACCAAAGTTACAGGATGAGGGATAAAGAGGGAGTGAATAATAAGAAATGAGAGTCCACTACCTGTCCTTTAAGTAACTAGAAACTAACATTCATTTGCTAAAAAGGGTGAATATTTTATAGTTTGGGCAAAGATTCTTGGACTGTGTTATTAGATGAAAAAAATTCTTTCATAATTTGTTCCTAGGTAAGACTGTGAAACACATAGTTCTGCTGCTGTATAAAATATTTTCAATTTTTTGAAGGAAGGTCTTCGTGGCCCATTTCTCTTGCGAAGTCCACCTATGCTTTATGGTGTATAGTATAGTCATAAACAGCTAGGCTACTGTAAAACAGTAACTCCCAGAGTAATGAGTGGGGATTTTTTTGGAGCCCTCATAAATACTGAGTCCTATAAAAACTAGCGAGAGTTGTAAGAACCCATTAACATATATTGTAAAATTTGTGGAATTTACATACGTACAAACTGAAGGTGCTATTTTTTTTCCTCTAATAACTGGAAATTTTCCTTCGTTTTATATATAGGCTGGTTTAAAATAAAATTGCATTCAATTAGTTTACATGCACACCTTTTCAAAGTCAGTTTTGTTTGCTAAAGCTGGGGCTGCTCTGCTGTTAGAACCATTTCACAGCAGAGAAGACATGCCACAAAGGCAGAGATTGGGGATGTGAGCAGCTAAAGCACATCCAGTCAACACGGTAGCTCTCTTGGAATTTTTCCAGTCACAGTGGGTGTGGAAGAGCTTGTCTATGGAAATATGGAATGGAAGAACTATATGTACGCATGTACATATATAACTTGGTGTGAGTATGCACATACACGTCTATACTTCTTATGAATCTGAAATGATTCCCGTTCCTGTGGAGAGATGATCTAGTGTGACAGGAATGTCAAAATCCCTGGATAGACCCTGTCCAGCCACAGGCAGAAAGGGAGGCAGACAGCTGCTTTTTACTGATACTGTTACTGCTACCATCAGTAAGCCATGTTCTAGTTCCTCGACAATAAGTAAACTGACAATAAAAAAGAAAGTATTAAAACTAATTTGGGCATCTCCTATGCTGTACTGCATTCTGGCAGGTGAAAAGGAACTTACTGCAGATCTGGTCTGTGATGGCTGCCTATCCTCGCTGTGTGATCATGAAATGCAACTTTAATGGGCTTTGTTTCCTAAATATAAAAAAAACCCCTGAACTGAATAACTTGGGAACAGAATTTATTGGGAGAAAATGTTAGTGCATGAAGGCAGATAATGTTTTAGTGACAGTTCCTTACTAATACTTTATTAAATATCCACAAAATGACACTACCACAACCCCAGCAATGTACTGTAATCATCAAAGTCTTTAAGAACAGCTGATACCTTTGCTGTTATATGAACCATTCACCAATGGCGACTGCAAATCTCTTTAAAGGCTTAGCTGAAATGGAATTCAGAATAGCAATATAAAGCTAACTTAATCAAATATGCACCTACCCTGGAGGCTTCAGGAGAAAGCTTCCAGTAACTACACTGCTACAGTCTCACAATATCTCAGTGGACATTTGGAATGTGTGCGTTTTTCACCCAGGCTACTGATGTAGCAGTAACAGCAACATCCTGCAGTGGTTCCCTGCCTTCCTTTTGCTCCCCTGGGCATCATCCTTTCCTCCTTCCCTCCCAGTGCTCTTTCCCCAAACTGCAGCTCTGGATGACAAGGGGGACTTTGATCCTGGAGGAGGCAGAGGAAGTCCCAGACAAGATACACATGGCTAGAGAAGTACTGGTGATGTTGACATTGTAGAGATGTAGAGTCAGGGTCATGATACTGAGAGTGGGGCTGTAACACTCAAGTGTGGCTTGGCAGCAAGGACTTGTCATCCAACCTACATCACTGGGTTCCATGGGGTATCCATCCCCACTCACCTGACAGGCAGTCTCTGCATCCCTGGGTGCTAGTCAAAAAGCAGGCCCAGACCAGAACCGCGAACACCTTCTCCCAGTTTTCTTGCATGGATTTCCACCAGCTCCTCATGAAATCAGCAAGGACAACACACACTGCCCAGCATGGCTGAGGTCCCTGCTCTGCTCTGTTACGGAGTAAAGAGTGGGTAAAGGAAAAAAACTGACACTCACCTTCAGAGCTCCGATTTGTTGTCAGGACCAAATCAGCTGCCCTCAACAGCTTTGCAAAGCAGTAACTTGAACTGTAATAACGTGCCATCGTTCTGCTGGAAAATCCAGAAAGTTCCCTCGTGAAATTTCCTGAAATCTCTGATAGCTATTGCACAACCCTGGAAACCATCCTTAATTTTCTGTTTGCCTCTTCCACCAGGGAGATACATCACATGATGCTACAGTGCCTACACTGACTACCAAAGGCAAGAGATGAATTCTAAAAGGAAACAATTCTGCTAGAATACATATTTAATCCAATAAGAGTCAAGGTTATCCAGAAGCTGGAGGCTGAGGCTAGGCAGACGTCAGAATTCGAATAAATGTATTTAAAAGAAGTACTATCAAGTAACTTGGTGTGGTGGGACAAATTATTATGTGGCAAACCCTTCATGATGGCTGCCTGGTTCAAATCCTGATGTCTAAATTTAGATGGAAAAAACAGGAAAAAGGGCTAAGGTAGGGCTAGCTTAGTTTCTTGCTGGCGTTACATGTTATAATATATTTATTTTCTTTGAGAGTAGCATAATTTGATGTTTAACATGTCTTAAAAACATGAAGCTTTGGAAAACCTTCAACCACTGCTTTATTTCTCCTTAATTTGGAGAAATTTCATTTTATTAGAACTGTCACAGAGATGTGCACCAGTGATCAGCATCCTGAAACTTCTAGCAGGATGCCACTATGTCTTTTTAAGTTTAAAGTCCTTTTTCAGAAAAGGAATATGTATAGAAAGTGCATGTTGCTGAGAGTACAGATCAGTAGATTTGGTGTCAACATTCAGTCCAAGGCAGGAATTCTTTGAGGCAGATGTGAACCAACACGTCCACACCCCTGAACACTGTCTCCTATGTTCTTTATTTACACAGCTTCAACTAACAGTTTTATACTTTCTCAAGTTTAGCTTCCTACTCTCACCCTATCTTTTTCTTTCAATCAAGTCTGTTTCCAGCTGCTTGTTCTGACCCTGGCTGAGATTTTATCTTTAACCATGCCTGGTCCTTTTCTTCCCTGTTCCTCACTAAAATCTTTGCGATGCAGACCACTAAAGGTGACCTTTGACTATCTTCCTCAAGACAGCTTGGGATGCTTTTTAAATTAAAATCTCATTTCATGACACAGTCTATTCAACAGAAGTGATTGTATTGTCAGTGCTTTGTACTGAAGCAGTTTTATTGAAAAGATCATCTTTTTCATAAATAAAAAAGAATATATTTAAAACTTTTTTTTTCACACACGAACATAAAAACTCTGAAAGCTTTTAGAAATGAAAATTAACTATACAAAAATTGGGCTATCAATGTTAAATACTTAAACTTTTGTTACTACTAACTGAAATACATTTATATCTTCTATCAGTATAAAAATCTTCAGAGTAATGGTAATACAACATGAGTATTTCCTTTAACTGAATGTATTCACATTTTCAATACACAGCTTTTCCCAGCAAGTCTGATCAGTTAGTCACCCCGGCACATCAGTCTACACCTTTCTTTTTCGTGGAGTTCCATTAAGTTCTGAAGGGGCCATTTGCAGCACTTGCTGTTGCTGCTGCTTTGCAGGAGAGGAGATCCATTCTTCTGAGCTAAACAAAACATAGCACAGTGGCTTATAAACAAAGCTTTTCTTTTATATATTTGTAATATATATATAGCACAGAGCTCCCACAAGTATAAACAATATAAACCCCTTATTTGTACACAGCTTCTTATTATTGTATTTATTTTGTTAAAATGAAGAATAGCATCAGGCTAATATTAGATAGTTTAAATACATAACCAGTTCTATATGTAGGTAAAAATGAAAATACTATGAGATATAAAATATAAAGAGACATAGTAATATAGCGAACACTTGTTCTGAGATTCACAGAACACTACTGGGTAAGATTTAAATAATCTCAGAAAGATGACCATAGTCCAGCAAAGACAATGATGTAGTCATGAGGAGAGACATGAGAAATGGCAAAGTCAGTTCTATGTCACTTTAAAGATACAGGCGTACAGATTTCCCAATTTTTTGTGTATGTGTGTGTGTTCAAATGCTCATTAGCCACAGAGGGAATGAGAACAGATACATGGGTAAAGAGAGAACTGTGTTAAACACTTTACCACCAGTTCACCTCAGACAGTTACTTAAAAAAAATAGTGTAAGAATGATTCTATTCTGTAAGAATAATTCTTTCTGTGTTCATCTATCCAGTATTTGACAGCAGACCTTAAAAGAGTTTATAGATCAAGACATCTCAAATAGTTGTGGGGTGTAACAGTGTGGAATATACCAGAAAATACGGGGAATGTGATGCACAAAGATGCCAATCAATTAGTTCATAAAGAGAAACAGAATGAGAATTAGTAAGCAAGTCTCTATATGAGGCTTAAATAGCAGCAGAAACTTTAAACAAATTAAAAATTAACTTGAAAATCAGCTTTATGCGAACTCTATTCATTGTTGCTTATCGGATACAAATACGAGTCTAAAAAAATGCAGAATAAACTAGATTTTGTTTTGAATTCAGATTATGGGAAAATAATGACTAGATCCAGAAAAGACTTACCTATACAATTTTTTAACCGTGTCTCTTCGCATTCTTTTGGGAGGAATGGGGGTGTCACATATATCTAACATTACAGGCTGAAGTAATGATTCAGCACCTTTATCTGATAAAGCAGGAGTCATACCTATAAAAAAGTTGCAAGTAAGAACCAATAAAAGAAAAATTAAACCTGCTGGTTATAAATGGGCCCTATAACAATAGAGTTAAACCTTTGAAGTAAGACTTTAGAAATGTCATAAATTTTATGGTTACCTTATATATGAAACAGAGTTCAAGGATGACAGTTAAAAGTATTTGCTTTATTTATAACTGTCACAGAGTAAATGTTGATTTTTTAAAATATATTTTGAAATATCATAAATTCCTTGATACTGACATACATTTTTTTTTCTAACTCAGACAATCCTTGCAGACTTAGGAGTGTTTCTTTTTATAGCACAATGTTTTGATTGTGTTTCCTTAGCAAAAGCAATTCAGCTCTTTACTACACAGTCATTTCAAAAAGCATGCCAATGTTCTGTAGCACGGGGCCAGCCACACTAAGTTATATAATCTCTTATTAGTGAGATCATAGTTTCATGTTGACAAGACACTGACTGACCACATTCTTATTATCTGAACACAATACAGGGCAGTGCTGCTCTAGGCAATATCCACAGCATTATACTACTACATACAGTTTTTCTATTCTTTCCTTAAAATATGACATCTCTAAGCTATTAATTAATATTAACAATCTTCATTCATAGTTTGAACTTCTTAGTTTGTAAGAGCAGAATACATCTGGCTGCAGTTAACTGGTTTCCTCCTTTAGGAGGCCAAAATTATAATACAATAACCTACCCAATTTTTGTTTTACTAGCTTGAGGCTTTTCTCTTGTTCAGCAAGTTCCTGTTTTTTCTTTTGCATTTCTGGAGTGTTCAGTGACTGCAAATGTAAATCAAGGTCCTTATTCACGTTATCAAGTTTAACCACTGCTGCACGGTATTGCTGAAGAAGATCTAATAGAAGAATAAAACAATAAGCCACGAAACAGTAAGCAAATGACCATTTTGATTTAGAATGCTACCAAATACAACCTAGGCAATGTATAAATCCACAATAAAACATAGCTTTCAAAAGCACTACTTAAAAAACCATACAAACTTATAGTGTATTGGTGGCTGTTCTTACAATGACTGGAAAAGGTGACTGGAAAAAACCCCATCATATCCAGTATTTTGATTTCTCTTTTCTTTTCGCGTCCGTATCTTAGATGACAGTAAAGTACCCACAAACTCTGAAAATTATGTGGGAAACTGGCATCACTTTACACATCGTGTTGCCTGTGTGGTCAAAGTGAAATTCTCTTCCTCTGATGACATTAAGTGCTTGTAGCATGTTGTGTTTTCAGTGCTACAAAGCAGAAGCTTGTATTACTGACTTGAATTGTATTCCACCTTGTGGAACAAGTGAACATTTACCGAGTTTCATTCTGTCCCACTATGGAAATCTAATCAAGTAGACTCAGATAAACAAGGGTGTATTTTGTTGACAATCCTTTTTCCTCTTTAAATGTATGAGACAGAAAATTTTTCCACATCCAGGCGTCGAATAAATATGTCACGTAATAAAGGAAGGGTTCAAGCACACTAGCCTGGGCTCGTTCATTTTACTTTGAGGTGAGTACGAGGTATCTTGCACAAAGCTTAACTGAACACTAAATGACCTTAAGTTTGCCATGTGGTGAAAGCTCTCACACAGAGCTGCTGCAGACTGACAAAAGACACTGCAAACTCTTAGTACAGCTCATTTTACAAGTACCTTGCCAGTGTAATAACAAATTAAGCAACTTTTATGCTACAAACACTGAAAAAGAGCATGTCAGAACTAATGCTAAGTGTAAAATTAAGTTCAAAACAAGCCCTGTGTAATGAGGTGGTGTCCTTTAAATGCCTAGTATCTGTTTAAGTGAAATTAAAACATGCCCTTTTCTTCTACCATGATTGCTCCAGTACTAAATTATAGAAAATTTCAATTTAATTTGTATTGGGTAATAACTGAGTTCGATAATTGAAAACATGCTGATAGACGGTGTGCTAAACCCAGTGTATTTTAGTCTCTGACTGACATGCTTACATGTTTTTCCTACATGTAATATATTTTTAATAATACGCTGAGAAAAGATATTTTTAATCCTTTTTTTTCCTGTACTCATCTGGTCAGTGTTAAGTAGTTTGCTCATCTATATGGCTACTCCAATAGGTACCATGTGTTCTCTCCCCACACGTCTCCATTGCACTGGCCTGGATAAACAGTCATGTCCCTTCTTTTTAAAATTAAATATTTAAGAACAATCTTGTTTGCAAATAAGACTTTTCAGTGTTTCACCAATCAATCAGGTCAGTTGTGACATGTCAGAAACTGCATCTTCTAACTTAATTTTATAACCTTTATTCCGAAATGAAGAATCTAAGCACATAAAGAAATGGAAGTGATCCCACAAGAAATACGGTAACTTATGAGATGTTCTCTCTTGAGAACAGGAATTTTTCTACCACTGTTTCATTGAGATCACTTGCACAGTAAGAAATTCTAAATTGATTACAGTGTTTCCAGAGTAAAAGACTTAAAACTTGTTTTTCAACGATGCTGGAATCCAATCAGCTCAAGCTTCTCATGCCTGCTGTTTGAATGATTATTACTGCTTATACTCCTTCTTTAATAAGACTAAGAAAAAAGGGGATTATCTCATTATTATTATTTTTTATTTCAGGAAATGTAAGAGCTATAAGCTTTTAAGAAAAGGCAAATTTATAAACAGAACACTGTACAGCTCCTATTTATTAAAATAACTTTATGCTAAATTAAAATTTTCCTTTCTATATTTCATAAGAGAATAAAAAGCATAAGCAATGTAATTTTGTAAGTTTTGTATTTTTATGACTTCATTAACCTACCTATCTGTCCAGAGAAAGTAGAGTAAAGTTTTGGCATTGGTGCTCCAAATACCATTCCTCTGAGTTTGTCCATTGGAGGAGCTTTATTCTGCAGGCCTCCAAATTTTCCATTGCTGTGAATCCTGTCTCCTTCCCTAGTCAGCAAGGTAGGGCATTGTGTAATTTTTACAACCTGCACAGGTATAAAAAGTGATAATAAATTAGTAACTCCACAGAAAATCTTTTTCAGCAATGCTGTTGTGAAGCTTTGTATTTTTCAACTGCAATGCTTGTTCCCTAATGAAAACATATTTTATGAAATTACATCATGACTTTGCTTTCAATCAGTAGAATGCATATATTAAAATTAAGCAGTATTGTCAATAATTACAAAGACCAGGTTTTTTGGGTTTGTGTTCTCACATTTTACCAGAACTCTGAAGGCAGAATTTAGATCTATATCTGGAAAAAGCTGATTATCAACATATTTTAAGAAGCAATGGCAGTCAGTACAGTTCTACATTCTTATGCTCAATCATTATTTTCGTTCTAGCAAAGTCATAAGCTGAAAGGAAAAGTACCCAGTGTCATGACTTCCTCAGAGATTCCTGCCTGCTAAAACGTGTACCATTAAACCTAAATAAAATGGGTCCCAAAGAGATCTAGTAAGTTTCACGTCAAGTTTTTAGTCAAGCGGACCTGAAATTTCATCATGTGCCTTAGACTCCTGTGTTTTATTACACACAGAGTGACTAGGAAAGTACAGAAGAACTTGTGTTTAGCACTAACAGCAAAACTGAAAATGCTTATCTTTGGAAATATGGTCCATTGTGTCATGGCAACGCTCACATAATGGAATTTGTTGAACGGAGGTAATTTTGTCAGTGCCAATAACAGAGATTTCATTCACTGTTAAGTGCTTTGAGACCCACAGGCAGTAAGCACACTTACAGCCAACACAGCATTAAACTTGGCAATTGCTCTAAGTTTGCAATGTATTAAATATGTAGCTACGCAATATATCTGCATCATAAAATTTAAAGAATAATTGAAACATACCTCTTTTCGGTAGTGGTTGGCAGCATCTAAGTTATCTATAACGATAGTATCACCCAAGAGCATACCAAACACTGAAAAATAGAAGTTTTTGAACTATGAAATTTCTCTGGAGCAAAATAACTTGAGTTTTCAAAAGTCAATTCTGAGGCATCATTATTACATCTTTTAAGATAAGTGCAAAGGAAATAGCATGTAAATCATTTTTGTTTCAACAAAAGTCCATTCTGAGGTTGAGATAGATATGCAATCTTCTGCTTTCATCAGAGAATTCATGAAGAAAAAAATCAGTATGTTTAATTGCCTTTTGGCATAATTGACTGTATTTCCCAATAAAATACTCTCTTGATACTTTATATTTATCAAGACACACAAAATAAAATCCCAAGTTTCATGAAATTATATAAATGATAACTTTTAAAAAATTTTCCTGGAATGTTGAATTTTGTTCTCAGTTTCTTAATATGTTTCTTCATATTCAATGGTTTATCAAAGAAAGAAACATTCCCAGGCCAATGATCCAACTGAGCTTAAGACTCTCCCGCTAATAAAAGTCTGTTCCATACAAAATCTAACAATGTGGTCACGCATGAGGTATGACAAGTAATGTGGTTTTTTAATTCCCCCAAGGGACATGAAGAAGAATGTATAGCTAAAAGTCTGTCAATATCTAAGTTTCTGACAATGCACAAGACTAAAAATTGGTCTTTATTAACAGTAGAGAAGAATACTTCAATAATGGGAACTCGTGAAATAAAATGCAAAACTTACTGAAGTAATTACAGATTCTAACTCTCCATATAAAGGAGCAGATCTACTTAATTTAGAAAAAAAAAGTGTAAGAAAAGGTAGGGATTGCTACGTTGTTAGAAAGAGCGAGAGGATGATAGTTTCCTGAACTGAAATCTACATAAAAATTGGAAGATTTCTTACAACTATTAAACCATTTAAGCATAACATACACAGTCATGTAGAGTTCAGTCTGCGTGTACTTAAATCTATGCATTACACATTTCTGAGAGGAACAGAACCGGAAACAAAGCCTAACAAAAGGAGTAACTTCTGCAATATGAGATTCTAAAATTAATCTTGTGATGGTCAGTTTCTGCTTTAAAGAGCTTGGGAATAAGATAATGCTGCAAGAATTTCAAAAAGGAAAAACACATCGTATATCTAAGTAGAGAAAATTAAACTAAGACAACAAGCAGAAGAAAAGTGGTCATTGTTGAAATTTTCACAACTTTTGTTTAAAAATAATTAATGCTAATGCTCTCCTAATTTTACCAACAGAACTCAGGAGGAATGAACGCTGGTATTTTCAAACGTATCAATGAAGATTATTGAATGGATTGTAATTTGTGATGTTTCTGTATTTAATTTTTTAAAAGAAAGAAGTTATTAATGATTTCTTTCATGTCATTTACCTGTTTGACAATGCTCTGTGTTATCTGGAAATATTAACAGATCTCGGGCAAATACAGGATTTCCAATAGCTGTGAAGAAGGTTTTTCCATTTCTCAAGTGAGGTAAAGGTCTGGTTAAAGAAAGAGGAGAGTGAGAGAGAAGAAAAGAAGACAGCAATTTGTCCTTATTCTAGTCAGGAATCTTCAACTGAACTGAATGCATCTTAACAATTCCACATTAGGTAAATGATCCTACCATTATCTGAAATGCCAGTTATATAAAAGATGTTTTAGTGAAACACTAATCTGTTATGAGACATTATTTCCAACAAATTCATATGACTGATTTATGGACAAGTTTAAATGCACTGTATTATAAAATCTGAGATTTTGATCATTATAAATACATCTATACATCAGATATTTTCAAAAGGGCATTCTTATTATATTTGCAATCATCTTCATACACAAATTATTTTCAGGAGCAGAAACACTAATTTTCTTTATCTTTCAGGCAACTGAAATAGCAAAATGAATTTCTATTACTACAGATGATTTTAGGAATGTACTCTGAAACTGGAATTTTAAAACTTATAATCTGATTAGAAGCACTATAATTATTTAGAATAAATTCCTGCTCTAGAAAACATGCGGACATGAAGAAAAAAAGAGATTGCCTTCTTTAACAGAAACACCTTATTAAATAATGAACATCACACAGCAATTAAAGGTGTAAAGTTAAGATTTCAGTCAGCATTTGAAGTGATGTTACTGTTGCTATAATAACGAACACAGAAATTTTATACTTCAAATCTTTAACTGAAGTTTAAAAATCAAATTAGACAAGAAGTCTAATTTGAAGTTGAAGACTTCTAACAAGAAGTTGAAGAAGTACGTAACACAAATGCAGAACTTTCACTGCTTTGTCTCTACCTGCTCCAATCTGGGAGTGTCTTCTTGTAAATAGAATCAAGGGGTAACACTTGCTGTCGACCTTGAGTTTCGTCGAAGATAGAACGAGCAGCTTCCGTGGTCAGTGTGACTACACAGTCCATGTCACTTGCCAGGTGCCAAGAGATAACTTTTGCTGCTTCATTATCCTCGATTTGAGCTAAATGTGCAATCTGTACCACAGAAGTTACAACAGTAAAAACAGAAACCAAGACGACCTCTCTTTTCATAGTAATTACAATAATCCTACAACTTCAGCCAGACATTCAATTGCACTGTTGATGGCTCTGTTAGAGGAGCTGGTCATCTGATTTAACAATGCTATCCCTTTTTTTTTTAATACCCCTCAAAAATTACTTGCCTATTCAGCTGCATAATTTTTCATCACTACCACTTTCTGGAAGGTGGTAAAACTCTAAACTTCTAAAACTCTTTAGAAGGCTCCCTCAGAGAAAACTCACCTTGCCTAGAATATCCTGGTTGCCTTTTGGATAGTTTGGGAGGGTACAAGTTCTCCTTGGCTGCTTGATTACTCCTTCTTGTTCCAACATCCTTTTTTTTAGAAGAGAATCCACATACTGAAGCTGAGAATGAAAATTTAAAATCAGCAACCATGTACCATTGGACTGAGCAGCAGAAGTAGTTATCTGTCATCAATTAACCTTCTAACAATAAACATTCAATAACCTGAAACAGACTTTTAATGTATAAGGGCCCACCCTGCACAACCCCAGAGACAAGCAAAGGGAAAGCTCACTGCAATTGTGACTAAACTTTTTAATTACTCCTTTTTTTCTTTTTTTAATTTTTAAGGACTTCAAGGAGCATTTCACAAAGAACTATCAGTGCTTGATTAGAGACATGGTAAAGAAAGTTTGAAAGAGCAGGAAGAGACAATCATGAATGTTCAAAAAGAAACCATTTCAGAAGGGGACTATGTCCAGGCTTGAAAAATTTAGCCAGCAGGGGGAACTTCAGTACTGTGACTGCAATTTAATTCTACTGATTTGTGATTAAGGACTATAACTTGGTTTTATTTGATCTAAAGATACTTGTTTGCATAGGTGGTTTTTTCCCCCCAAATGTTAGTAGTTTGAAAATCTTTAAAAAGTTTCTTTAAAATATAATTGGAACTTTATGAGAAATCAGCATTGGGGTACATTGTCCTGAATATTTCAAAACTTATTTTTACATGAACTTTGGCCATAACATATGCAATTCTCTGATTCTCTGAAATGAAGTGTTTTCCTTTGGCCTACTTAGGCCAGAATACATCCAATGTATATTGATCGGCCTGCAAAAACCTGTTATAAAAACTAGCAGTACCAGTAACACTAGTAGAACACTAGCAGTAACCTTAGCAGAAACGCAAAACCAAGACCAGGATATAAAAGAGAAGGTGTTTGTTATTCTCTAGCAGTTTTTTAAAAGATCCTCAAACTAACAGAACAACAATAAAAAAAAATCTTAAGTCTGACATCGATCCACAAAATTTCCTACAGTTTAAATTTTCACTGTTTTGGTAACAGGTATGATTCAGCAATATTATTATTGATATTTTATTGATATCAATTTTAGAGATTTTAATGGAGTTTAGTAAGAAATAAGCCATACTATGTTAGTCTGTGGTAATTCAATTTGGTGCTTTTTCAGTTCATTCTTCAGGAGAGCTTCTCTTGTTTCAGCTTCTTTAACCTGACCTGAAACAAAATCAAAAGACAGTGAGGAAATAAGAGAAAGCAATGGAACACTTACAGAATTTCTTGCAACTTTTCAGAATTATGCCAGCTGCAACTGATCCTATCTACTTCTTAATTTCACCACAGAACATCAGAGTTTTTCCACAACGATCTCGTCATTTGTCAAGTTTAGAAGCAAAATCAGCAGATGCCATGCCTTCAGATTCAAGAAGCAAAGGGATTTAGACCTTTTATCAGTTTGAGAACGTCAAATGGTTTTGGTTTTCATCCTCAATTATCATTGTAAATGCCAAGAGAGAAGAGAAGAGAAGAGTGGTGGCTGGCACTACCCTCTTTTGTCTGTTATTCGGGACATGACTTTCTGGACACTATTTCCTCAGCTCTCATATCTGAACTGAACTAATTTCAAAAACAAATGAGTAAACAAGTGAGTTGCTTTCTACTCTCTATTCAAAACATGTTTATATTTGAAAATATTACTTAAGCATGAAGTATAATGCTGTACCCAAACTTACTCTCTACAGATGTGCATGTATGAAACAAAAATTTTATGCCCTTCATGCTGGAATTCAGGACATTCCATTCATAATAGAAATTTGCAGTATTAAAATTACAAGAAACAGCAGCATCTTCCATGCCAGTCTGCTTTATTTACACTTGGTGCTTACTTAAAATAAAAATTCAAAATGCAATTATTAAAATAAACATTCTACTCAACAGGCAGGATGATTCAAAAAAAAACAACAAAGCAAAGCAAACATTTCCTTCATTTCTCCCATTCCCATAAACCAGTGCCTTTACACTACTCTGCAGTTTAACAGAACTTCATAAAGGATTACATTTGCTGAAGGACATAAACGGTGAATAGCTACACAACACTTCCAAATAGTGTACACAGGGTCAAACGTGAGGGGGGAAAATGTAAGACTAACTTTTTTAAAGATGATAATCTATAGTTCATCCTCCTCAAATTGTTTTTAGGCAACTGTTGAATTTCCAGATGTATAAGCACGCAAAAATCAGAGTAAAAGGCAGTCAAGGATAAAAATAATCAGATTGCCAACTTCAATGTTTCATTCCTCCTTTTAATAATTCTCACATAAGACATTCTACCTCAAATCAAGACCCTTTATAGGTAGGTACATCCAAGTAATTAGATGCTTCCCTGCAAGATATACACCCTTCTGCTCCCCTCTAATTACTGTCTCTCATGATTTCAATACTGATTGTTCTCCCCTTCTCTATATTCTCAAAATTATTACAGGAAAAAAGTTTAATTCCCAGAAAAATTATTTACATCTTTGATTGAACTTACATTTCATTTCAGCTACGAGTTGGTTGGTAGTATCAAACATCTTTCTGTAAAGATCTATGGACTTAGATAATTGGTCTTTCTCTCTTGTCAGTGTTGCCATCAGCTGCTGCTTCTTGGAATCTACAGAAATAAGCATATATACTTTCAGAAGAAAATACAGTTAACATACTTAACTGGTTTAAGCATTAGCAAAAATCTATTAAGCTACTACTACATAGTTCTGAAAACATATTATGAATCTAAAAATAGCTGATTCTAAGGAAAAGCAAGTATTTTAGAGTGATTGAAACATACCATTGTAAAACATAAATGAAAGACAATATGGTTCTAAAGGTTTTTTCAAAGCTGGCAGATGTGGCTCAAACACAAGAATATATTCAGTGCTATCTCTTCCAGGACTGTCTTCAGCCAGCACTAAATTCTATTAAAAAAACCAAAGAAACATAAGTTAATGCTCACGCTTGAGGTTACACACAAAACAAACATTCTTCAGATACTAAATCTTGTAAGTTACCTAACACATCATGTCTAATACAGTATTACTATAGTTTTAAGTATTGGCTCAGAAATGCCTTTTATAACTATTAAACAACAGTAAAATACAAAGATATAGCAGTAGCTATTTTATTATTTAAAAACTAAGATCGTCATTTTACCTGTTTAAAAAGTCCTATTATTTTTGGCTATATATTTTATTTCAGAGACACATGCTCAGAAAAAATATCCTCTGCACTGTCTCATAAGCAAGATTTCCTCAGGTGTACTTCATTCAGTATGTGAAATGAAAACAGATCATTAAAAAGAAAGACCCGATGCATAAACGCAGAGAAGGAAAAACAAACTATTCCCAGTGCTTAGTTAAAGTTACTGCTGTTACCATGGAAGTAGACAGCAGATCCCAAATGAATGAACAATATATGTCCAAACATTATCATAAACATTTAATTTCTTATCAATTCCTTATTGAAAAGACAAACTAAATCTTTTCCCTTTCTTTATAAACATGAGAAATATTATAAAACCATAAAGGTAAACAGAAATAAAATTAGTAAAGGTAATATCTAAATGCGCTGTTACTTTGGGAAAGGTATCATGCATAAAATGAATAATGCTTATAATAAAACTCATACTGTTTCCACCTTTAACATGTAGAAATTGCTACTCAACTGGCCAAATCAAGAGAGAGGTGGTTGCAGCCTAAAAGAAGAGATAGATATATAACCTTCAAAGATAGTCTTCATGGCTTTCAAAAATGTTGCAGCTACATATTTTATCAGGAGAAGTCTGTAGTGGAAATGTCTTTCCCTTAGAAAATATATGCTAACAAAAATCTAAACATTTTTCTTCATTAAACAAGTTTCATATTCTTGAACTTGTGACTAAGCGTAAACATGTCAGATTATCACTTTCATGATTTGTGCTAATTGCACTGTCTTTATAAACAAGATGGAACAATTTCAAAATACTTGAAGAACAGTAGTATGTCCCTTCCCCTCCCCATTACAAGTCATATGAGAAGTACAGTGCATCACAAGCAACAAATCTTTTCCACATGGGTTTTGTGAGTCGTCTCAAGTCAGTGAACTCAGTATAAACGAGATGCCTGAAAACTGCCTGAAGAGGGGAAGAGATACTGGGTTCACTGAATTGCAGTTAGTCCCCATGGATGACTGGGGAACACAAGTTACTGTCAAAAGCAGCAGAATCTCTTTAGACCACAGTAATGAGAAGGAAGAAGCATGCAAGAGCCCCCACCTCCCACCAAACCAGGAATACGTAAGTAGAAAGAAAACCCCATCTGATTAAAAAAAAAAAAAAAAAAAGAAAGGCAAAACAAACAAACACTTCCCCAAACCCTGGCACGATTCCCCTCCATTACATAGGTTGTTAGCTTTGTCACTGAAGGAAGACTGGAGAATTTAGGTCACAATTATGCAACAGCACGTTACTATTACATGGAGATAAACCAAAAAATTTTTATTTCTGCATTAGCAAGGAGTCTTAGAAATTATCCAGTAATTTTATCTGAACTGTCAGGGGCCATATATGGGGTTATTAGTGCCCATATAAAGGTGTTCAGTTTACACCTTGTTACTACATGTGTAAATGCAAGATTTTCAGTGTTTTGTTAGACCAGTAGTTATAGCTGATCCTTTAGCTATACTTTTGCACCTTTTCTTAACCCTAACTGCCTGAGAAAAATGTGTTCACAAACCAGTTAATTTATTACTCCTGATACACGGTAGGGAAACCAGAGAAATGCAAGAGTGTACTGTAAATCAATCAGTGTATTAATTTTATCTGATACTTCTATTCGGTCCCTGCATTTTATTTTTCTAGCTTGTTTTTCATACGTATTTTGTCACTTTTCTGTATGGATTAGAGTAGACCAGGGTTTGGCAGATTAATAACATTTGTCCATGTTAACTAGATGTTTCTGTCCTTGACTGTTATTGACAGAGAATAACTTATGCTGTGTCATTCAGTTTCACATATGTAGCTCCATAAAAGCAGTCAATGTAGTGAATAAAATATATTATGAAGAAGTTTGTATGTAAGATCTGTAGATTTTAGGATTCTGCTGGGGTCTTATGGCGGTGATTTCCAAGATGCATTTGGAGAATTTTTTTATTGCTATGCAGTGTCTGTCTCCACTTGACACACACTGATGCTAGTCTGTCACAAAGCTGCTTCCAATGAGGGAGGTAGAAAAGGTCTCTGAGAAAATGTCTTTAAAAAGTTGGATCCTCCTTTAGTACATCTTTTAACCGTTTGAAGACTTCTGTAGATGTCAGACTAGTAAAATATGTGACAACCAAATGAAGTAGGGGTATAATTTTGCTCTGCCCTTCTTATATGATACTTCAAGTGGAAACCAAAAATCAATATACAACTGTTTCACCACAGGAATACTATTGACTGAAGTTCTGTGCAGGCTTTTAAGAGAGAGATTCGTGACCATTCCACTCAAAAGAAACTCCACATTCAGCTGGATTTTGTTTGGTGTGTTTTGAACAGTTCCCGGTTTTGTGCATGTGCACATTTTACGCTGTGTCTTTGTATTGTATTTTGTAGCAACTGTGACAGATGGAACTTACAGGTTTTAAAAATTCAATCTGTATTTGTTGAAGAAAAAGTGACTGCAGTGATATGACTACAATATGCAGTACTTTCCATGATATGCATGATGCCAGAGATTCAAACCAAAATAAGGAAAGCACTTTTAACAGTCAAGTGAATTAATGAGTGAAACAAAGCATAAAGAGAAATGGTAGTTTTATCTTCTTCAAATGAGGGCAGGATCCTTTCTACAAAGTATATCTAGGCCCACTACTTAGATGAAATGTAAAGAGAGCCTGGCAAAATTTAATTACAAATATATGAAGAAGTCAGTCTAAATGATCTTAAGATATTACAGCCTGAGAGTATTACAAATAAAAATGTAAAATACTGGTAATATTAATGGTTTAACTACAAATTGGTGAAGTGTTATTCACACGTGAAATTCAAATGAAAAAAAATACTGTTCTGAATATTCCTGAATGTCCTGGTCTCTAGCTGAAAGTACCCGTACACTTCCCTCACTTGGCAAGGATAAACAGTTTAAAGAATGTCCTTCCTTCAAGTTTTCTGAAAATCAGCAACCAAACAGAGAAGTAATTTATCTACTTATCTCTAAGGGAAAGCTACAATATAAAATATATCTCCACAGAACACAGTGAGGTGTAATACAACTTTAAAACAGCAGGAAAATAAGTCTCCATGTTCATGGAGCTGTGTATTTCAGTCACACTTACAATTTCAGCTGATCCACTCTCCAATGGAAATTCTACTATATTGACTTTCTCCTGAAACTGCGGGATCTCTGTCTCTTCTTCATTGGGGCTTTTTATTTTTGCTATTATTCTGCCAACAAGATCAAGTCCTGTGTGGTTGTTGTATTCATCCTGTAAGTAAAAAAGAAATTAAAGTTAGTTTGGGACTGAACTAAGTAATCCATTTCTGTACTGCCCTGGATTTTTATGGCAAGGTGCTAGCAGTCTCTGCAAAGGGGATCTGCAGAGGCAGCCTCTGTGAGGAGAGGCTGGACATGGCCAGTGCCCCAAATGACTGACTGCAGGGACAGCTGAGCCACTCAGCCAAAATGGTTTTTCTTTATATTTAAGAATGGACAAAAATGCACAGGCAGGTGAGAAGGAGGAAAAAAAAAGAAAACAGCAGAAGGTGAGAGAAGGAACAGGGGGAGGAGGTGCTCCAGGCACCAGAGCAGAAATTCTCCTGCAGCTCATGGGGAAACTACACTGGAGCAGGTACTTCCCTGTAGCCCATGAAGGACCATGGTGGAGCAGAGACCCACATGGAAGCCCATGGAGGACCCCATGTTAAGTCAGGTGGTTAATTCCTGGACTGCAGCCTGTGGCCGGGGCTCACAATGGAGCAGTTCATGAAGGACTGCGGCCCATGAAGGGACCTACACTAGAACAGGGCAACTGTGAGGAAAAAGCACTGGCAGGAAAGAGCTGAGGCGCTATTACAGGTTGACTGTGATCCCCATTCCCCATCGCCCTGCAATGCTTGGGGAAGGGTACAGGGGTCTGGAACAAAGCTGAGCCTAGGAAAGGGTGGGACAGAAGGTGTTGCTTTAGTTTTTTGGTCCTCGTTTCTTATTACACAAATCTTTTTAAACTGGTGATTAAATTAAATTACTTTTCCACAAGCTGAGTCTGCTTTGCTGTTGTGGTAGCTGGTAAGTGGTTTCCTTTTACCCCTGTGAACACTCAAAGTTCAAGAAACCCTATTTTGTGAAATACAAGATTTCTAAGAGAAACTGTCTCTGGGAAGAAAAATCATGGAAAGAAACATCTGCTGTACATGTAAGTATTTTCCCACTAGAATCCATTTTTGAAACAATGTTTTTGTGCGGCAACAAGACAAGGATTTCAATTGAGATACCTGACAGCAAAGACCAAACATTTCAGTTTTGGTCATCTATATGTAAATGAAACAAGGTGGACCTGTCATGTGCTGAAAAATCACTGATTTACATGGTTTTTTTTATGACGTCAATCTGCAAAGAAACAGTAGCAATGCCTTACAGCAAAATTCAACATAGTTTTAGAAGTCTTATATATTTCCCTAATTATGATTTTGTATGGAAGTATAATTACCATTAAATGGAGGTATAAATCCTTGACCAGTGTACGGCTGGTAAGAGCTCGAACATTGGAAACTGCTGGAGTAGCTGGTAAAGAATCAGGTAACAAGCGTACAGGGTCATTAGGTACAACTTCAACTATAATCTAGCAGAAAAAGGAGGAAGAATAAAATAAAACAAAATAAAATAAAGACTGATATAATTAACTGCAAATCATCCGCACACTTAGGTTGCTCAAAAATTACTGAAACAAATATATGTGAAATTTATGGATAGTCCTGAAATAAATTAGCACAACCATAAAGCAGTTCTGCTAGGTTGCAAATTATGCACCTCTGTTATACCGTCAAATTGTTGGTTATAAAAGTTAATGAAAACATATTTTGACAATCAACAGTTTGAAATCAGTAACTATCAAAAATAAAAATACAACATTTTGCAAGATTTGTGAGTGGACGTATTTGCCTTCTGAACATACAAAGTATTGTAACACTTCTCCCAGATGATTCTGTATTATGTGTTCTTGGCTACATGCAATTAATTATAGATTCAAACCTGTTCACTGCTGAGCATATTTGTCTTATCCATTGCAAAGGTAAACTGGATAATGTAAGTCCCCACTCTCTCTGGAATCACTTTATCCCTAGAAAAAACAAAAATAAAACCCAAGCAAACATGAATCAGTACTGAAGTCACAAGCATGTAAGTATGCAAGTCAAACTCTGAGTAGTCCTCCAAACTAGTTAGAAAGCCCTACTAAGGCATAATACTCCTCCTTCAACAAAAAGGCCATCAAAGTTCCTCGAGAATTAGAAAAAGGCTTTTGGAAGCTTGAATGAGGAAAGTCTCCTCCAAGAGTTTGTCTCTTCTAGATGACAGGAAGTTTGTCATGGCCCTATTGTTCAGAAATCTGCAAGTCCACATAATTTCATTTACTATTCAGAATTTTCATAAAGCTACCAGAACAAAACATAGACATGTGTAGAGCAACAAAACTTTCTCTCCAAATTTAATAAAATTTGTATAAAATCAGAGTAGCTAATTCCTTCCTTAGTAAGATTGTACAAAGTTGGGTTACTTGGACTACTGGTCAAGGTTGAGTACAACAAGAAAAAAAAAGTTTTCATTCTACCTTACAGCATTCCAGAGTAGACTACTGGCAAAGAAGCCCTACCACGAAAACATGAAGAAAAGCCCAGACACCTGAGTTTCTGGTGCTCTGACTTCATCCAGCAAGGAAGGCCACATGGCATCCCAAGGACCTTTGCAGTGTTTAGCTAGGGACAGCAGTGACTTACAAATGCTTAGAAACTTTTGAGGAGATGCAAACAGCCAAGGTTCAGGTATTTCTCCAAGAATGACATGTGGCACTCTTGAACTGATTAATGAAATTCTTGTTTTCAACATACAGCATTTTAACTGCTTTGTCAATAACATTATGTACTTTGTTTCTTCTGATTTTGTTTGGGAAGGAGTAATACACAAAATTCCCTGGAATGCTTAACTTGGAAAAAACAAAATCCCAAAGCTTTAATATTTCTAGAATAGGCCATGACTTTTCCTTTTTTATATTTCACATACAGAAGTAACAACTCTATCTTCTTCTGCATTTTATCTAGCTTAAGATTGACAGTAGCATCTGCCTTGTCAGGATACATTAAAACATTGATTAGCAAATAATCAGCTAAGGATCTCATGGCTGAACAGACATAGGCTTTAGAAAAAGAAGAAATAACACAATTGCTATGAAAGTTGTTTAAGACTGCATAACAGCATCCATGTTACCGAGTGGCAATAAAGAGATGAAAACCATCTCGGAGCATGCCAAGAACAGGAAAACCTTAGAGAAACCACGTGACAGACAATGATGCCACAGACACTGGCAGCAACAAGTAAAACATACTTTTCTACAAGGGCTGCTAATGGGCAGTGTCCACTCTCAGATTTTTCAATAAGGTTGGGAGTTTTAATTCTGGACATTTGTGGACAACTAGTAAACTACAGGTACCTACGTCAAGAAAAGCCCACTCCCAGGAGGCAAAAGCTTGTATCAACAGCCAGTACCATAACTACTTAGATTCCCACAGATTATCTACTAGAAATAGATGTAGAAAGAACGTGTTAGGCACCAGCTTACAACAAGCTCTAGTTCTGCCGCCAGTCATCTAAAACACTATTTCTGAGTAAGTAGTCCAAGGAATGATTACTAAACTGACAGGAACAAGGTCATGGTTCAGGATTGATGCACAGCTACACAAGGTCTTAGATAAAGAGTTATGTCTGCTTTGTCCAGCCTGCAATTCTACAGTAGTTGACGCAATATTGAAAAGATTTAGAGAACGTTACTATATAAGTAACAAGCTGATGATGTAGTTCCCTCATTGCTAGCATTTCTCAAAATGTATTCTAATATATTATCTTAGACTCTTTTCTTCTCTACTCTCAGATTATACAAATCTCAAAAGTATCTAGGAAAGAATTCAATCTTCATCTCATTGCATCTTGCTAGTATCTTTCACCTTTTCTGTATCATACTAATTCTACGATGGACAGTTATGATCAAAACATAAAACTCTTCTTTCCATTTCAAACTATGTATTTTGTATAGTAAGTTCCATCTGTTATTATAAAATAAATGCTATTATACCTGAAGTAGAAGAAACCATCTTCCTTGTCATTCTTCACTTTACTACAGCTAAACACTGTAACCTGTAAAGAAAGATGCAAAAAATTTAATGCAATACACTGAAAGTACTTAACTTGTAATATGCTACCGAGACTTAATGATTTGCAGTACTGACAGCCCACAGTAAGTCAATGAGACTGCCTGTATTTTAGACACAAGTTTCATGTTCTTAATTCTCACAGTCTTTTCTTTGCAAAATTCAGCATGGCTACTTCTAATACTCTCCCTGCTATGAATTAGCTTCTGCAGAACAGCAACATTTTTGTCATTACTGTAGTATTGATGTTTGACCAGTCTGACAACTGATAAACACATAGGGTTGATCTGCAATATTTGTTATTTAAAATCTAAAACAGGATATGGATCTAAGTCAAATGAAGGAAAGCTTCTACTATAACTATGTTCATACTATGCTGGCATTTTGATACCCATTTTGAAAATGCATTTTGATGACTTACATCAATTGGTGTCCTAACCCGGCTGCTCTGTGCTTCCCATATTTTCATAGAAATCCGTGCTGGATTAATATTTTTAATAATGGTGTCATCTTCAGAAAGAACACTAACCATAAAATCTGTAGGATGAAAGACAACATGTTTTGAAGATTATTTTTATTCAGAATTTAGAAGTTCAAACTTCTTATGAATTTCTTATGAATGAACTTACGAATTTCTCTCTCATACTTAAGAGGAAAAAAAACTTACAAAACAAGCATTCCAAAAAGAGCCAAAACCACTAAGAATTTCAAACCAGATACAAAAAACCTTCTCTCCTTATCCCTGTAATCAGACCAGGTAACAATCCTTAGAGAAAAACCAAACACCTACTTTATCCAATGACAAGCTTTAAAATAACCCTAAAATTTCAGGTTTGCCTTTCTCAAATTATCATTCTTATCAAAACAGCATGCCAGGCTGCTTCTTGCTCTCAGGAATGAGGACCATTAGCTAGATAAGTAGCTGATTCCTTCCTTCAAGGACAGGAAATCCAAATCCCCCTCTTCCTTCACAAGTGCTTTAGCCACTGAACTATTGGATAGAAAGGCACAGAAGCTGTAAAAAGACTGTACTAACACCACTACCACTTTCCGAAGGGATCGGACTACGAATCTGAAGCTGAGTTTGCCTACTTCTTTACAGACTAGGATCACATAGTTGTATCTGTTAGAAATAGGCTACAGGGAGACATTTCACTCTGTCAACTGGTTCCGCAGTCAAAGTATTCGCCATTTTATATCCCAATCCAAAAAGTTTCACTTTTCCTGTATGTCCCATAGAAAGTGCAGTGATCTGAAGGAAACAGAATCCAAACTAGAACAAAGCTACCCTTCTTCTAGTTCAAAACATGAATAAAGCACATTGACACTATTGTTACAGGTGGATTTCATGCATGTAAATGAACTTGCACTGCTCATGCAGGATTGAATTTTGCACTTTAAGGAAGGACTATGCTTTGATGTGTATGAAAAATTCAGGCATGACCCCCTCCAACACCACAGTGCCTGCCCTCAGGTATACCTGAAATCACCAGTAAATCAAATAATTAGGATGTTAAAGTCATTTATTTATTTAATAATATGAGGCTGTTAACACAGAATTTATCTAATTTTATTTAAAAATTTAATGTCATATATGTTGTCCTGAAGAAGCTGTTTAATTCTCTTCTTATCTCAAAACTTGGTTGATTTACACTACACACTACATCTGAAAAAGGTCTATTTGGCAGAGGGGTTGGAGGTAGATGATCTTTACAGGTCCCTTCCAACCCAAACCACTCTGTCATTCCGTGATTCCTCTAGGCAAAACTAAAATATCTTGTGAATTTAATCAAGATCATAACACTGTATGGAGTATTTTAAAAACCAAAAACCTCTTGCCATAAAAATACTGGCTGATAAAGTTATGATAGCCAAGAAACAAACCCTTTTGTGAGAGAATACAGCAGGAGAAAAGAATATTTTGTGCTGTCCTCCTGCTGATTACTTTTTGGTTTGTCTTGGCTCACAGCTGGCCTAGAATTTCATAGCTACTTCCTTTGTTACTATTCCACAGAAAGAGATGAGGGAAAACATACATGATCTAGCTCAGACCGTATTTTATTAAGACAGAAAAGAGATTCTGTAGTTTTACCATTTATAGATGGATAAAAGCAGTAATTTGGAACAAATAAATAAGAGGTCTTTTGAAATGCTTTCCAAAGATGACCTACATATCTCTTCTGTCCAAGTGTTACATCTCAGATACAGTTGTTACTAAGAACTGAGCAAACAGACCAGAAAAAGCAAAAAACTACAGTAGGGGAATCACAAAAATAGTTTTTCACAGGTTTTCAAAGCTCTTGAGTGAGTGGTTTCTACCAAAGATCCATATACTTACCAGGGAAGGTACCTCCTGCTGGAAAAGAAGGACTTTTGTCATATTTAACATTCAAGCGGACAGGTTTCTCAGGATCAGGCAGGACATTTATTGTGAGTACAAGACAATCTAATATGGTCTTGTTGTATGAGGCTTTAAGCTGTAAAATGTGCTCTCCCCTGCAATATACAGAAATAATAAAAAAAGATGTAAAATCTCTTCTGAAAAGACAATTTTCAACAGGCTTCGAGTCTGAGTAATGCACACGAAAGGATGCTAAACAATATCTAGTAATGTAGTAGTACAGAGACAAAAAAATGGAACTGTTAACACAATGTTAGACAAGAGAAATCATGAGTTTAAGTTATTCTTAAGATAGCAGCTTATTAAATTTAATTTTGTGTTAATATTTCATTAATTTGATCACATTTCATTGCCTATAAGACACTAGCAACTACAGCTTCAAGTAGCAGAAGACAGTAAAGCAGAAAGTAATTAAAATGCTGAGGAGCATTCGGCTTTGACAAAAGTTTCCGAAGAGTACCATTCACATCTAACAAAGAGCACTGAGAGTATATAATGTCTTAAATGCTATCAAATAACTAATTTTCTTTACAGTATTAAAAAGTTAAATTTCAAGTTTCTACACATAACTGGGAATATAGTATGTAACTGCATAGAGGCTGTACTTCCCAGCCAGTTTTGTTTATGCTATAAATAGTATGATGTCACACCTGTTTCTAACCTCCAGTAGTAAACTGGTAACTAATATTCATCATCCTTCTACCAAGTCACAGGCATTATAAACACACTGAGCACCATCAACAGCATTTAAAACAATTTTCTTCCAAATGCAAAAGAGTATTATGGGTCAAATCCTGCATATTTGAATGCAAAGAACAAACACTTACTGCTAATTTCAAAATAACCTAAAGCCAACCCAGTCTTGCTCAGAAAACTCAGGGATACAGGGAGTGGCTTGCAGAACTGTGAATATGAGGAGAATACAGAAATGATGAATTTGAAAAGCCGTACGGGACATAAGTGTGTGAGGGAAGCTATATATGAAGTGAGCACGAAGAAGCACACATGAAGAAGCAGGAGCCACAGGACACACATCTGCTGGAAATGAGACTTCAGCAGTTCAATTGCAAATAGGAAAAATGAAATATATCTATTTAAAATTCCTTTGGACACTACCTAATCCTTTAAAACAATGTCTAGCATGCAGAGAAAGTGGGGTTTAAACACTCCTAGAATGTGTTCCTACTTTAAAAGCATCACGTCTGGAACCGGCCACCTAAAGACTGCACACTTCAAATCTTTAAAGTGGTTTATAATAACACTTGCACTTGGTGTAGGTTTACAATTATAAGCTGAGGTTTACCATCACCAGAAAAAAACAGGATTCAGAAAATTATAGCAGCAGTAATCTTCTCAGTAGATCAAAAGAAGTAGCTACTGAATTTTATTTAGTTAAGCACTTAATTTTTTAGAACTTACTATCTGGCCATCCACCTGCATATAAATAACAAATGTTTGATCTTAGCTCTAGATTAATACTTGGCAGTACTTTATGAAATCCATCTGGTTTTCACTACTTACCTAGGTGCATGAATACTAAAAACTCCCAGGTTAGCCCTACCAGTGTCATCTGTTTTATGCTGCTGGTTTGAAGGAACGAGCTGTCAAAAAAAAAATAAAATTATTCTTTCAACGATAAAGAAATAGTATCAAGTCTTAGGAGAAAATGTTTATCTCATTTCCCTGCATACTGTCTGTTGATCTGAGCTGTAGCTAAATTTTTGCACTGTAAATTAAGGAAAGATATACTGTTATGAAGACAATATTAATGAAGAGGTTTCAAATTCTCTGCCAGTTTTTAAAAGCAATCACTTCATCTGAATTAGGATATTTTTTTTCATTAGTATGTTCAAATACTTCATGAATGTTATTTTTTAAATTGCTACTGATGCTATCACATAGCAGATATTAATCTGAGTGAATTTTCAGATGCAAAAACCTTCTACAAACTATTTAGTGCCTGTTACAGTGTTCCTCCAGTCCTAATTTAGTTTTGGATTTGTAAGATAAAGGAGTACAGGAAATACATGCTGCAACTGCATAATATCAGGCTTTGGAGACTCAGAGGGTGGAATGTGAAATATAGAAAACATCCTATTTGAGAATTTCAGTTCCTAAAATCTTGTAATTTCTTTCGGGAGACTGTGCATACAAGCTATTGGAAATGCCAAGGCAGAGCATGCTGTAATAAACACTTTATAACAATGATCCACCTTGGCTTTCAGAACACTTTCTTCTGGACACATCCCACTTAGATAAAGAACATGTGGACTCTAAGATATGCTGCTTGTCTTCCCTGGAAGAAGGCATAAAATCTGAAAAGACACAGCATGCCACCACAACATCTCTTTGATCAGGCAGCAGAACCACACAGTTGTTGCTGCCAAGGTTGTGTCTTCTCTCAAGAACATAACTAGAACCCACGGTGAGCTTCAGCTGACACCATAAAGGCAGTAGTTGGGGCAAAACAAAAAATCCCCAACTGTGAGGCAGGCTTCTATGGAAAGAGAGCCAAAAAAGCCAGAGGACAAATGTTCAAGATATTAAGAGATCTACTTAAAAATATCCAATTATAAAAAGTAATAATAGCATAGTTAAATTGGGCAAAAGCTAAGGTTGTGGTACAGCCCTGGAGGAGTGAGCAAAAGAAGGTTCTTGGCTGTTGTATATTCTGAGAAAACTGAGGAACACAAATGCACAGCAAGCAGGAACAAAAAGGGAACAAGACCAGCCCTGAATGAAAAAATGTTATGTCCAGAGGTGGATGAATATATCTTGTGTTGATAATACACATATTCAATATATCAGTCTCTGTACTGACAGGTAGGAATGTTTGACAGCCTCACTTGCCTTTTTTTGTTTAAAAACAAGACCAAAAATTTTAATGAAGAGCATTCTGTCAAAGTCCTTCCTTTGTACAGACCAATGTATTCGAATTATACTTAAGACACCATCCTACAGGAATTTTGTTATATTTGTGGTTGCTGTCCTGGGACTTGTCTGTTACTTGTTGCCGCTATTCTCATACTAGATTAATTATTCTTTTGTGCTCTTACAATATTTTATTAACTTTTCCAAAAATGTCCTGAAAATGAAGATAATGTAGACATGACAACAAAACTTGTGTTAAACGAATTTTACCTAATAAGGCCTATGCTTACCTTTAAGTTGTTACCCTTTGTAAGGCTGATTTTGACATTAGGTTCAGGAGTTGGATTTCCCCACTGATCACACAACTGAACAATAAGGGGCCTCTGCAATTCTCTACCATTAATCACTGCAACAGGCTGGAAGAGATATAAATGCATGATACTATTCAATTCTAGATGTCTTGGACATTCACAGCAGTTCAGGAATCTCCAGAGCAACGGTGTCCACTTTTTCCATACTATTCGTCTCCCACAACAGCTAGACCATGATCAAATGGTATGCAGGAATGTATTTCTAGAGTTTATTTGTATTTTCTTATTAGAATAAAATGAACGACTTGAATGAATGGCATGGGTTACTCATGCTGATGCGACTAGAATTAAGGACATGATTCTGAAGGGGCTTATCAATGTCCTTGTTGTAGGAAGAGCTATGGCCTAAAACTTTTATTTTCTGATAGTCTTACAGAGCTGTCTAGAGAACAAAAATAGTTATGCCACTCCTTGAACCTTTTGTTTTGTTTTCTTCAGTAACTGCCTTCTCCATTTTCCCAAAACACCAATCTTGATTCCTGTCCTCTATTCAGAGATAGAATTTTCTTTTTTCTGCTTTCAATTTTCTATTCTGGTTTTTGCAGCAATTTAAGCACTATTATTTGAATATCCAAAGTAAATACTGAAAAGTAATTTAAGAACCCAAGGCAAATAGACGTACAGCGCCAAAAATCTCCAGCCATTTCCTTTAAGTCTTGTACTCCATTCTCTTTAAGTGTTTACTTTCTGACAGTAAACACTTGTAAACTGAAGTAAATTTGGGACTGCCATCCTACATCCTAAACATCAAAAAACCCCGTAAGAGATGGAGGATGAGCTGCCAGCCATTACTACCACTGAAGATTGTATCATCGGAAAACAGCAGTGAAAGATGGGTGTCAGGATCCAGCCAACAGTAAAATTACTGCACCAAAGAAAAGTTACACTATTTGTAGAAAGGCAAATAGGGCAGAATAAATAGTTTACAATATTTAAGTTTGTAAACACACACATATGAGTTAGATTACTCCAAAATAAGTTTACTTTTAAAAACCTAATATAGTGAGGTATTGCACAAAAAATGGAATTAAAATACCTGACTAGAGAGCATGTTGCTTTTTTTCAAACCAAAACTGTTCAACTTACCTTTTCTAACTCTGGCCAATCCACAAACTGCAATTTAGCAGGGGATCCTGCTACTAAATTCACTCTGATAAAGTCAGAAAATTCACGCCAAGCGAAGCACAATTCTTTGCTTCCAAGTAAACAGGGTTTATATCGAATACCTTTTACTTTCATTGTTTGAGTACTTTCCTATTGAGAAATAAAGAGAAGATTTTATCAAGAACAAATAAAGCAAAATAAAATTTATTAATATTTTTTCAATATAGCATTTAGTGTTTCTGCTGTCTGGACACTATTTGGTGATCTTACTGTGAGACAGTGGACCAGTTGACTAAAAATTAAACTGCAAGTTCTATTCCCTCTGTTAAATTCAAAGGAACTTCATGAGTAAGAAGTGACCCATTTCAAACTCAAGAATTTCACAGAAACCTGTTTTTCAGGCTATATCCAGCATATTTTAAAAGGTACAGACACTAGTCTGTTCTACAAGGTCCTTCAAAAGATCTTAAAATCAACTGTACCAACATAAATAAACACAGAAGAAAAGACTAAAAGCAAGATAGAAGAAAACATATAGAACAATGGACTAGAAACGAAGCAAACCTGACTCAAGCACAAAGTGAACTGGCCCCCACATTGTATAGCTGCAGCAGTGACAAGGTTTTTAACAGATGCTGCTGTGTTCCTTAGAACAGGATCATACAATTTTAATGCTTTAAGTGACCAACTAGTGTGCAATTTGACTACCTTTCCACAATTTTGGTTCAATTCTGTGTAACAGAATTAAGACAATTACCACACAAATGCCACAAAGAAATAAACTATATGACATCTTATAAATACCTGCCAAGTTACTTTCAAATTTGATTTATCAAGTCCAGGCCCAGAAACTCCTAGGGAATTTACACATGCAGATGTCACTGTCTGAACCTGATTTCCAAACTGATCTGTAATCATTACATCTGTTAAAAAAGATGATGATGATTAAAATGATTATTAGGATGATTACCTCAGCAGCTGCTTTAATGAAACATTATACAACTTATGGAATATAAACGTGCACAACATAGACACAATATAGAGAAAATTTACATAACTCTCACTAAATCACAGAGAGGCTGAGGTTGGAAGGTATGTCTGGATGCCACTTGGTTCAAACCTCCTGCTCAAGCAGGGCAACCTTGAGTGAGTTGCAGACAGGCAGCTTCTGAGTATCTCCAAGGAGGGGGACTTCACAAACTCTGGGCAACCAGTGCCAGTGCTCGGTCACCCTCACAGTGAAAAAGTGTTTCCTGATGTTCGGGGGAACATCCCATGTTTCACTTGGTGCCCACCGCCTCCATTTACTGTCTCTGAACACACCTAGGAAAAAGCCTGGCTCCAACTTCTTTACACTCTCTTCAGGTTTTTATATACATTGGTAAGAACCCCCAGTTTCGTGGGTATAAACCAAATGTATCTGTATAGTTATACCCCATATTTGTGCTTCCCACTTCTTTGAGTAAAAAGATTATTTCTTACCAAAAAGTTAAAAAAAAAAAAATCTTAAAATTGAAAGCTTTTTCAACCTCTTAGTTTGTTCTATGTGCTTTCTTCATTCACACACAAGCTTTTAATGTCCCAAAATATTCTTAAGAATTTTTAATTTCTCACTATGTCACGTGGCAACTGCATACAGAAACCAAAGGAGAATGAGAAGACTGACCCCTAACATGCCTTCCTCTTAGGTTAAAGTTATCCTTAAAATGTGTCACTTTGAAGTCCAAGTCTTAGCAATAATCCGAATGCTGTTACGGCCTTTCAGATTTCAGAATACATGAACTAAACAAAAATTTACGAACAATTTGAACTCAGTGTAATGAATGTCCCGATGTACAAAGTAAGAGGCAATTTTATCAGAGAGTAACTCCAGAATTGTAATATGGCAATCAGAAGTCTGATCATCCTTCTCTGAATGAGAATGTAAAACTGTTTTTTATATTAAAGTAGTCGAAGGTAATTTACTCTTGATGACATCTGGATATATAAAAGTCTTAACAAACAGCCAAAAAAAAAAAAAATGTATCTTAGAAGAAAATGAGGAATATGCAAACACTCACCGATTTCACTCTGCAGTTCTTCACCCATCTGCAGTGTGTTTGATCCTGTTAGTTTACATTTAATGTGTTTGGGTTCATCAGGAACTGGTCTGAGTTAGCACATGAAAATTGACTTATTTCTCTCATCAGGGTAAACGTAACATAATAGCAGGCTTGATAAATATCTTACAGAATCTTAATGCTTGATCTCGTAGTATATTTTATTTTCCTACTGCAGATCTGTGAAATGACTAATTGCTGCAAATTTACCCCTGACATCAGAGTGCTGTGAATTAATTAGTTAATTCTAACCTATTCAAATCACATGAAATCCACTAAAGTAATTTAGAATCAGATTCATCTTAATAAACTGTATAAAGATACAAGTAGAGCTAACTGCTTAGACCATCACTAAGAGTGATAAACAGATAATTTTAAAGTTCAATTTACAGCCTGTCAGTTTTGACTGAGAAACCAGATGAGAACTAACTTCGCAGTGATATTTCTTTCTCCTCAGTCACCAGTCACCCAACGCTTCAGTAAAACTAGTTATTCTATAAGCTAATGTTTACTGCAAGTTTACTGCAATCAATAATCTTCTTCAGTGTACGTATACTTACACAAGTGATTACAGTGCTGGATGCAAACATATCACAATGGAGTCTTTCACATAGATAATGTTCTCACATGTAATAAATTTACACAAACCCTTCCCACCTCCCAAGCTTAGATTCTCCTGTTAATTTGCCAACCACTTTCATTATTTCACCTTATGTAGAAAGACTTTTGTTTTACCCCAAAGTAATGAGATCTACAATTCTATGCCAATAATGTAATTAACGAAGAAATACATCAAACGAACAAACCTGACTGTGAATGCACTCTCCAAAGACACGTGCTCATCAAGGTAAGTAATTAGACAGTAACGTACATCTTTTACTGAGGTTGGTACTTTTACATCAGGTAATAATCCCTGCATCAACAGCTCTCTGTCAATTTTAGGTGTCCAGTTAACCTAAAATTAAAATTTTTTAAATTAATCAAAAGCTAAATTATAAACGACTAGCTACATAATACATCTTGTAGCCATTCTAAATACGCTGATATAACATACAGGCAATAGCAGCTTTCAATTGAAAGCCTTGACATTTCCTACAGTAACCAATGCTATCTGCTGAAATACAGTCAATTACTTGGAAAAAACCCCAAGCATATCAAAACATACATTAAGTTTCCCTCACTGAACCTGAGTTAGGAAAGATACAATTCTGCTAAAAAAGTGTAACATATCTGGTGAATCTCTATGTTTGTCTTAGGCTCCACATAAGTACACTGACAGGGGAATAAGGTAGGCAAGCAAGCCTTCATGAGGAACATTCCTATTCAAAGTTCCTAAATGTTGGGAAAGCCCCGGATCTCAGGAATCATAACTATGTTGTAATTATTTTATGGGTTTAGGAGAAGCACTGGAAATACTAACCTGCTTTTCATAATACTACCCTGAAGCATTAGTTAATATTTAATTAATAAAAATATTTTTTAAAAAATAATTAAGACGAGAGTTAAGTTTCCATGTTAATTAACACAGTTTTGAGGAATATTATTTCATAGTCTGACATTTATGGATTTTAAGGGTATCAGCTTTGTGCCTCTCCTCCGTATTATGCTGCTGTTTACTCCAAAGTACTTGCCTTGATTTTTTCTGCAGCAGCTGCAGTTATGGGTATTTCCCTTTCTGCTTCATCATACATCTGAAATATAAGTTTGTTCATGACATGGCCAGCAACACAACTGATTTCATCCTGATGTTTAATCTGAAGAGCTTTTTGTCCATTCATACTTAAGACCTGTAGTCTTGCAACATGACTGCTAGGAAGAAGTTTTATAATCTTTTCCACTGGTGGCACATCTTCGCAATTCTATACATGGGTGAAAAAAAAAGACATATAATTAAGGTATTAAATTTAGATATGCATACACATAACTCCATAATAGCCTATGGCACTACTCAGATTATCAGGTATGACCAGGTGTCCAAACATGAAATCAGCTTGACTTGTCAAAAGTAAATCAAAAAGATATGCCAATATACTCACAACTTTTAAGAGATACTCGAATTGATGCTAGCTGTTTAGATTTTTTTCTATTCCAGCAGTAGCAGGTTATCAAATTTACAAAATACTTTTCAAGCCTAAGTATCTAAGATACTTAGATACCCAAGTATCTTTTCATATAATTCATCTTGCCATATTAGTATTTATTCACACACTTTTCCAAGGTAAAACACATACAGGTCTTGTTTTCTCCAGCAGTGTGACTACAAGAGAACTCGAATGTTCAGTAGCATTTAAAAAAATTCATACTTTGTGAGCTTTGAAACTGAAATGCTACAAAAAACTACTGACTACCACACCTATTCTTAGACCACATGTTTATGCAATGAGGGCAATTTGCGAATTAATTAATAAACAATCCACAAATTAAAAACTGGAAGAAAAATTCCAGAAAACATGCATATTTCTGAAATACCTCAGGGATTTAAGAGACAGAGTAAGAGGTGGAGAAAAAATGGAAAAAACTCTTTGCCTTTTTATGATTTTCTGGAGATGAAAAAGCATAGCCACGTGATTATGAGGTTTATGATACCTAAACCAGTAACTTTCGGGAGCTAAGCTTATTCATGAAAGATGCTAGCAAGACAGTACAATAAACTGTTTTCAATCTTTTGTTCATCCCAACATTCCAACCAACACTTACAAGTACTTCAATCCTTGCTTTCAGCATCTGGTCTTTCTTGATATTCTGTACATGTATAACTGGACCAGTTAAAATGTTTGTTCCTCCATTACTGCAGTCCACAGAATACACAGGAAGGTCTGAAGCGCCTAAAAACTATTTAAAATGTGGGATTAAACATCGAGTTTCTTTTACAGAACTACCATGACTATTTCAGAAATGATTATTTGCACAACTCCAGACATATATATAATTATATACAGAAAAAAAAATATATTTCAGTTTTCTAACAACTGTAAGACCAACACCTGTATTTTTCTGCAGGTGATAAGAGATGTGTGGGAGAAAGGAGTAAGTTATAGAAATAAAATATATAATCTATTCACTTGCTTTAATAACACACAATAATTAGATTCTTCTGCCATTATGCAATAAATTCAATTAACTTGTGAAGCAAACTTCCTTTTCATTAATTTACTAAACATCACTCATTAAAGAAATTTAAACATCAAGTTCAGCATGTCATCCTATCACTGCAGACCCAGTCTACAGGAAGAGAGTGTATACATATAAGTGCAAATGGAATGCAGACTATTTTGCAGTGGGAAAACATTTTTATGTATCTTTTCCTTGCTGGATTTCACTAGAATTGGAAAAGTCACTTTCTTGAGTCAAAACAAGAGGGCCAAAAGCGGAAGTTTTTTTTACTTCCAAAAGTCAGAGCAAGATATGCATTCCCTTCTGAGCTTATATTAGTGCTTATGATAATAGTCTTATCTAGTATTATTTTTAGGCGCTAGGCTTGAATTTTCAACTTGAAAAATATCAAAAGTAAGCAGTAGGAAGTTATTTTTCTGAATAAATTTTAGCATTGTATATGATAAACATGGCCTAAAATACCTTAAAATTAAACCTACATATCCTCACATAATTTTCTCTTCCATTTCTAAGGCCAGATTCCACTGATTCTAAAACTTACTGAAAGGCTTATAATAGATGAGAGGTAAGAAAGTCACAGTTACGGCTAGCAAACCGTAGAAATTTCAAAAGCATCGCTAAAGATATTAAATTCTACACAGATTCCAAACCAGACTCTTTTTCCAGCCCATTAAAAAGGAAGAAACAAAATCCTTACGGCACACAGTGAAATGCAGTTTACCTTACAATGAACAATCAACTCTGGCTGTGCTGTTATATTTCCTGATTCATCCAGTACTTCAACCCGAAAGGGAAAAGCGGTACCATTTTCAATCTTTAGAATTTCTGAATCTGGTTTTACTTTCAATTGACGAGGAGGGCCTGTAAAAAATGCAGAATTGCAGAACAAGTTATATTTTAGATAAAGCATTTCAAATAATTCAGGTATATTGGTTCGCACTGAAAAGTTCTAGACACTTTCTGTCCTTCAATACATACCATCTGCCAATCTTCTGATTTAATTTAGTAGAGAACAGTTAGCCAAACATGATGAAATTCAGAATGTACAAGGTGTAAACACATGATATAGTTCTGTTTACATACTATATGGATTCACATTCATCAAAAAGAAACTTGGAGCTTTCTTCTGACAAGTTAAACCCAAAAATATTAATGTTGAGAGATCCAATTAATTACCAAAGCTATCACAGCTACAATCTGCATGCAAAGAAATGGAAAAGAAAATTTTGTTGTCATTACTTGGAAGCTATTCAAGTAAGTCTATCCCCCGGAACACACAATTATTTTATCAGTTCTTAAAAAGAGAAGGAAGTAAAAGATTACTATTAAAAGACTGGCTCTGAAGGAACGAAGATGGCAATTTTTCAGAAGCATCCTTTATGCGTGATTTATTAAAACTTCTATTTCAAACTCACTGGTTGAAGAACGAGACTGAAATAGCTTTTATTATTCCTTCCTCAAAAAACAGCTTACAAAGCCAAGGATATAGCTCAAACGAAAAGAAAGAGATAGCAAAGCATCTCTACATTGTCAAAAGCAAAATGAAGGATGATGCTGCCTTCAGCCCAAGGTAAGTAACAGCAACATACAACGTAGTCTGTCTCAAGTCCAATCATCGCACTGTTTTCTACATAAAACCTTAACTCCTCGAAAGATAAAGAATAATAGACAAAGCTGTGCATTGTTGGTCTTCCAAAGCAGGACAAAATTTCTCTGCAAAATGAGATGGGCAAGACTGAAGTTTGGTAATCTGGGAGGCCAAAACTCAGCCTTCTTACTATACCTTATATCCCAAAACCAGAAAAACTCACATAACAAGGGATAACAGCTATCATGTACGGGAATCCTCAGAATCAAGACATCCATAAAACATAAAATTCTGGTAAAGGCAGTGTCCTTACAGACATCTATGTTCCTGTCTTGCATTATGATAAATTCAACATGTAGCATTAAAATCTCAGACAGACACAATTCAATTGCCAAAGCATCCCCTTTTGCTGGAGTTAGAAACTGAATGAGCCCTTATTCATTCGCAAGATGTTTTCTGCAGGGAGAACAGGTCAATGCAGATTACTACAGGTTAAAAGTCTTAATGCCAAAGAAAAATGAGAAGATAAATTCATTCATTCAGTGGTGTTAGATTAGAAAAAGATTTAAAGTAATTAAAAGAGAAAAATGTGTCTCAAATAAGCAGACAAAAATTCCAGCTCCTATAATAGTAGATAAGATTGGGCTGTGAGTACAATGGTATTCCTGCCAAGAATGACATGCTCTTGGGCTTTATTTCCTTTCTAGTCATCACCTGGATCCTTTTTTATGCCTTGCTAAGTATTTTACCATCTTGGGAGAAGCTTTCGTTAATATTGTCAGAATAAAATTTAACTAAGTATTTTAAGGATACTTACCAGGCTGCAATCTTATTTTAATGACTTGTGTATCTTCTTTCAAACCAGGAAGAGTAATCTTCAGATTAAAGTTCTAATGAAAAGAATATTTTAAATATTAACCTTAAACAAAACTATGTAATAGTCTCACATAATCATGTCGATTTGTATATATGTTAATTTCAGAAGTCCCTAGAAATTTTATTGCACTGCTACAAAAAATAAAGATTTTTCCCCCCCCCGCACTGAAATCTGTCTTTTCCATGTTATTATAACCAGAGATGTTCAATTCGGGATTTGTATGTTAAACTGAAACCATGGTTCTGAAACCATGAAAAGCAGCCATCATAAGCTGTGGCTTCCTGCTTAGAGGCTGTTTTAATGGGGAAAAATAATGCAGTTCAAAATAGAAGTAATTTTAAAGAAAGGCTCCGCAAGTTCTGTGTTTGTTTTTCCTCAGCAAGCCACCACTACCATGGTCCATCTTGTCTTTGATTAAGGATGTAAGAAATATAACTGCTGTCAACTGCATCACTAAAACCAATTTTCACATTAAAATCAGAGAATGAAGAATAGTGATAAGAAAGTAACACCCTTTCTTTTTTAATTATTGTGGTATGATATTATTTCTGTACCGTAAGTTCCTTAAATGATTCTTAGTCTTGTCCCTCACCAACTTTATCTCTTGCTAAAATCTGGCACTTTGGCTCCTATACACTTTATTTCTCATAATCCACTCCATCTTATGTTATTATTCTTGCCCTTCACCTTAAATTCTGAACTTTGCGTACAAAATTTACTACACTGAACACCCTTTAATTTTCAATAAGTAGGTACATGCTCCTTCTCCTCTTTACACATCTTTCCACCAGCAACATTATTTGCTGTTTTCTAAGCAAAAATATCAACAGTACAATGGGGTATCTCAGCTCCCAGCTTTGTCTTTACTACGCTAGAGTACGAGACTAAATGAAAGGATAAGGACCTGGCTAAAATACTGTGTAAATATGCCATATAAATAATTTTTAAATTATTTTTTAAAATCTTTACATCTATATTTATCAGAAGCATTAAGACCTGTTTTATGAGAAAAATCTTTTTAGCATTTAATGTATGTTTTGGTTTTTACAGTAAAGTAGCAGCTTGACAAGGTGCTGAGAATCCATCAGTAACAGACTGGATTTGAATAACATATTTGCTACGGAAGTTAGTGGAAACATTTAAAGAAGCTTGAGCAGACACCCTGCACAGTAGCTATTCCTACTCATCATCTCAACTAAGAATGGAAGATTTCATCTTCCTTAGCTCCCTATCATCTTTCAGTGCAGAAGCCACCAGGATGATTTGGCTTAAACCAATCTCAGCACCAGTTCAAACTAAGACAGCTGATCTGGTGTGCTGGGTACACTCTACCACACAGCCATGTGTTACTCACACACCCATGTGTTGCTCAGCCCTTCCAGCTCCAGTCTCATCAGCTGAAAAGAGTGCAGGTATGGGAAATACAAATTGCTCCACATGGAACTCTAAGAGATAACTTGAAAATATCCCAAGAAATTCCCGTAGTCATTAGTGTAGACCAAACTTAAGCAGCTAACACTGCGTGACAACTCATTTTACACAAAAATTATCTTCTCTGTGTCCTTAGTTTTTTAATATGTTACTTCAAGTTTAAATTTATTAGCCTACCTTGCCCTGGCAACTATTTATACAGCCTTTAGCAGTAACACCCTTAATGACACACTTTGCTGCCACAGGTATGTCTTCATGCTTCAAAGTTAATCCACTAGAAAAATATATAGAAAACACAAGAGAATCAATTTAAAAGCAAACACAGTGCTTTAACATACAAGATACTTTCAGATATTTGTATGAAAATAAAAGCAAAAATATCAGTTAATTTATGTGAGAAATTCCCAGTATATAATTCAGATAAACCCTGAAGTATTATTACATTGTTATCACATGAAGAAAGCGCAAAAACACCCCAGATGGCTGAATTACCTAGCTTCCAGAATTGGTCTAATGCGATTTGTCAAGTGTGTTGCGTGACCAAATTCATCCTGCAATTCCAAAGGAATATTAAAAGGTACTCCAATTCGAAAAGGAAGCTCCAAGAGACCCACCAAAAATTTCTCTGGTTTGCCCTCTAAGAGAAAAGAATAACATATTTTTAGAAAGAATTACGTGTGTTCCTTGGCTTTTTCTTGATTAAGGCCGCAATTAAGTCAAGTGGTTTTCAGATGCAAAGTAAACAGCTTGTTCAGAATACTGTTATAACCAAAGTTATGGTTTATCGATTGATGTTCTTTTTTTTAACTTACACTAAAATAAAAACAATAGTTAAAATATAACAGCAGGAGACTACAGTATAAGAAACATAACAGGATAGTCAAAATTCCCAGAGTATTCAAAACACTGATACAGCACCTGAAAGTGAACAAGCTCTGTGTGGGCAGCTTTTCTAAAACATTTAATTGCTTTAATTCTGGTAAAATAAATCACTCATGCAACAGAACATTTTTGTTCTACAACTACCCCAAACTTGAGAGATAAAGATATGTAATAACGAGTATTAGAAAAAGAAATACAAGTGTATCTTTCCTGTGAAACCTGGCCCCATTAGACTGCCCCCAATTAGGCACTAACAAACCAGACCAAACAGAGGTAACAAGTGGAGTGTGTATCAGGTGGAGCATGTAAATCAAGAATCATGGTTTTGTGGAATCAAACTGTCTTGACCAAGCGGCCTTTGAAAAAAGAAGCAATGCACTGCTGAGCTAAATGGTAAATAAATATCCTACCAAACAATTTTGAACTCAAATTAACAACTATTTTCAAAACCTACAGGTGTCATTATCAGGGAGCTTCCTTTGCACAAGAAATGATAGATACCTTGTATTGGCCAAAATTAGTTACTGATTATAACAAGAAAAAGACCTCAACTTTACAGTGTCTACACCTTTATTTATCATTATACTTGAATGATAAAACTGTAAAGTGATTTGAGACAGTAACAGTAAAATAACTTCTGCAATATTAGAGTAAGCAACTACCAAAAGAGTATGTCTGAACTAAAACCACAAACCTTGCAGATTGACTTAGGAAGCTCAGTTTTAACCAGCATTTATGGTGATTTTTTAGCTTATCAAGAACAACTATAAACACTCAGTGACAACTCCCTGTTAGAGAAATAGAATAATTTGTTTCTTGGTCAAAAATGCTTTTTCAGTTTAGGACTGTTCTTTTCTGGATTTTTAGAATGTACATGCATAAAAGGTAACACAAATGTTAGTATTTTGGAATAATAAGCGTGAAGCTTTATGGCTGCCACTGAGACAACACAAAACACAACTGCAAAAATAAAGACTTGGAATATTTCAAGTATTTACCTTTAAAAACTGACAATATTAAAAATGTTGAATTATCTTCTGATTAAATAAAAAGGCAGCAATAGAGAGTTAAAGTTGATTTTGGTATCCCTTATGTTAAAAGTACCAAACTATTAGCTAAATAGATTTTTCAAATTTTTATTCCTTTCCAAGGACATTTGTTCATTTCAATTGTTATAGCTGAAGGAATCTGTAATTGAATGCTGCCATACTGGGGGAAGCCACACTACTACAGGAAAATAATAAGATTCCCTTTTCACTTTGATAAAGAGATAAAAGAGCAGACAAGGTTCATCTTTGTTCAGAGAACGAGATTTTTTTTCTTTTCCTGCAAGTTCACAGAAGTATCTTGAGCCTTCAATGGCATGTTTTCAGACATATGTTTAAATAACTACTCTTTTCAAGTAATGCCAAACATTTTTTTCCTGTATTATGATACAAGAATATCTCTTTCTACTCTGCCAATAAGCAGAAGCTTTTAGAAGAATATGCTACATACAAAGAACTCTTTTCTGCCTCAAGAATTTGCATTCAAAGCCTCTCATTTTGTGAAAGAAACAGGAGGCTACAGAAAACACTGATTTCTTTTTCTTGATCTTCTGAAAACAGATGTTAGCTGCACCTCCCAAAATTGTGACAAAAATATCTATTTTAATATTAAAAGCAAAGAAATGACCATTTTTTTACCTTCCTTCTTCCCGTCCCCCTTATAGATAAAGTTCACAGAATGGCTGAGGTCAGAAGGGTTTTCTGGAGGTCATCTTATCCAATGTCCCCAGCTCAAGTGGGGTCACTTAGAGTCAGTTGCCCAGGAACTTGTTTAGACAACTTCTGACTATTCCCAAGAAAGGAAACTCCATAACTTCTTGGGCAACTTGTGCCAGCACTGGGTCACCCTTGTAGTGAATAAAACCTGTTTCCTGATGTTTGGAGAGAACCTCCTGTGTTTCAGTATGTGCCCATTGCTTCTGGTCCTGTCACTGAGCACCACTGGAAAGAGCCTGGCTCCACCTTCTTTACACTCCCTTCAGTTTTTTACAGACATTGGTAAGATCCCCATGAGTCTTCTCCAGGCAGAGGAGTCACCGTTTCCCCAGGCTTTCTTCAGGTAAGANCCAGGGATGGGGCAACCATATCTTTCTTCTCTGGGCAAACTGTTCCAGTGCCGCAGCACCCTCCAGTCCCTTCATCATCTTCACGGCCCTGTGCTGGACTCTCTCCAGTATGTCCATGTCTCTGTGTTGTAATGTAATGTGTTCAGTTGTGGGCAAAGTACTCCAGCTAGCCTCACAAATTCTGAGTGGAGAGAGAGGATCACCTCCCTTGACCTGCTTCTAATGCAGCCCAAGAGGTTGTTGCTGCTCGTTGCAGTGAAGGCACATTTTTAGTCCATGTTCACCTGCTGCCTGCCAGGACTCCCAGGTCCTTTCCTGCAAAGCTGCTTTCCAGACACATGGGTGGCAGCTTGGGGGTTGTCCTTCTGCAGGTGCAGGACTCCACCCTTCATGTTGAATTTCATAAGGTTCCTGACAGCCAATTTCTGCAGCCTGTTGAGATCCCTCTAGACGGCGGCAAACTCAGGTGTTAACAGCCACTCTTCCCAGTTTTGTGTTATCAGCAAACTTGCTGAAGGTACATTTTGTCTTGTTATCCAGATCATTAATGAAGACATTAAGCAGGATCAAACACTGTATTGACGCCTGGGGTAACCACTACTTGCTGCCCTCCAACTAGACTTAGAGCCACAGATCACCACTCTCTGGGCTCAGCTGTTCTGCTGTTTTTTAATTCACCTCAGTCTGTTCATCCAGCCCCAACTCCATCTTGGGAGGATCTTATGGGATCTTACTGATGAGAATCTTGCTGAAGTCTAGGTAGATAACATCTACTAAGCTAGTCCTTTCATCATAGAAAGTGAATCCATGCTAACTACTCCTGATGATCTTCTTGTTCTTCATGTACCTGGAAATGGTTTTCAGGATTAGCTGCTCCATCACCTTCCCACAGATTGAGATGAAGCCGACTGGCCTGTAGCTCTGTGTGTCCTCCTTGAGCTTTTTGTAGATGGGTGTGATGCTTTCCTCAAAACATCAGGCAGCTGTCTCAATTGCCATGATTATTCAATTAGTTTGAGTGGCCTCATTAGGATACCAGCGAGCTCTCTCTGCCTCATGAGTGCATCCCATTATGGCCCATGGACTTATGTATCACCAGTTTGCTTAGGTATTCCCTGGCCCAATTATCTCCCACCAAGCGTGTATCTTTCTTGCCCCAGACCTTCCACCAGTCTTCGGGGCCTGGGATTAGCGAGGTCTGTCTTACCAGTAAATACTAAGACAGACTTTTTCAGTATCTCAGCCTTTTCCACATCCTGTGTTCCCTGCCTCATTCAACAGTGGGCCGATGTTTATTTCAGCCATCCTTTTGTCACCTATGTATTTAAAGAAGCCCATCTTGTCGACTTTGATATCACTTGCTAGTGATTCCATTTTCAATTCCAACCAGACTTAGGCTTTCCTAATGCCATCCCTGCATGCTTGGATAGTGTCTCTCTACTCCTCTCTGGTTACCTGTTCCCATTTCTACCTTGTGTATACTTCTTTGTGTTGAGTTTTGCCAGTAGCTCCTTGTTCTTCCATGCAGGCCTCCAGGCATTTTTGTCTGGCTTGCTATTCATTAGGATGAACTGGACTTGAGCTTGGAGGTGACCTGTGAATATTAACAAGCTTGCTTGGGCCCCCTGTCTGTCCAGAGCCTCTTTCCATAGAACTCTACCAGGCAGATCGTTGAAGAGGCCAGAGTCTTCTCCTGAAGCCCAGGTTGTGAGCTTCCTTTTTGCTCTTCTTCTTCCAGCCTTTCTGGATTCCTCTGTTGTTCAGAACTACCTCCCAAGGGACTCTGTCAACCACTCACCTAAACAGGCCAAATTCTGCCCTTTGGAAGTCCAAGGTGGCAGTTCTGCTAACCCTTCTCCTTACTTCAAGAACAGTAAACACAGTAAACCATCATTTTGCGACTGACATGCTCAAGGCAGCCTCTGATCACCCACCAGACCCCTGTTCACAAAGAGAAAGTCTGATGGGGCTCCTTCCCTAGCTGGCTCCCTCACCAGCTGCGTCAGCAAGTTCTCTTCAACACACTCCAAGAACCTCCTAGACCATTTCCTCTCTGCTATGTTATATTTCCAGCAGACATCTGGAAAGGTAAAGTCCCCCACAAGAACATGGACTAGTGATTGTGACGCTTCTCCCAGCTATTTACGTGTTTAATCTGCCTCTGCATCCTGGTTGGGCGATCTGTAACAGACTCCCACCACAGTATCTGCCTTGTTGGCCTTCCCCACTCTCTTAGCCACAAACATTCAACATTGTCACCATCATCAAGCTCCAGAAAGTCTAAACGCTCCCGGGCTACTCCACCACCTCTCCTTTCGTGCCAATCCTTTCTGAAGTGAGTATTCTAGTAAGCATTGTAATAAGTATGTTATAATGGTTAATCCAAAGAGACATACTCATTACAATCAACTGAGAACTTAGTTTTGCATAGGGTTCTTCCTTAATTAATTAAAAAAAAATACTTTAATCTCAGTATGTTTATTTTAAATGTGTAACCTGTTTTTTTTAATGAGTTCCTGTGGTTTATGCAAGAAAGTTGGCCTAATGAATACTAGTTTTATGAAAGAATATTTATGTCAATGGCATAAGGAAAAAGGGTGATTCTAATGAAGTGTAAGTTTATTTTTTTAACTACATTTGGGAAAGTTCACATCAGGGAGCTTTAGAGTCCCTCAAAATGTTATTTTTTTTTGTAAAACTGCCTGCCACAGAGCCAACACATTACATGTGAGATCAAAACCTACTAGCAAAAACATTTTTTCCTGGAAATGCTTCAAATTTGACACGCAGATGCTACTTTTCAGTGCTGAAAATCACCTCTCAACTAGCACATGACAAATTTTGATATACTATGAATCAAATAGAAACACGGAAAATAGGAGAAAGTAAGACTGGAATTCTTACCTACGATAGTAAATTTAAATACTTTAGATGGCAGTGGCCTTCCCGCGTAAGTATCGGCATTGCTTTCATTCAATACTACTTGCAGTTTCAAGGAGTAGTTACCAAGTTTCTGAAGATTTTCTAAATGGAAATAAAAGTACAATTAGAAACAAAAAGAAAACTATAAATAAACTGAAGATATTGAATATACAAACTTACCCATTTTTTTAAACCAGTATGGCCACTTGCCTCCATGCTGACTGATATGGGAAATTATTTCTTTATTCTCAGTAGGTGCTGCAAAACAAACACTTAGTTACATGTATTTAAATTTTACACCATTATTCTTAACTTTTTCAAGCACTGGTATAACTTATTATTAAGTATTACTGCCACTTCTGGATCTAATAAACATCAATTCAGCCTCACAACTAAACACATTGATCACCGCTAAAAAAAATGAGTTCCCTGTCTAATCCCATTTTAATTAAAAATTGCTAGCCTCAGCCACACTGCACTGAAAGTAGTAGATTTGTAAAGTTGAATTTTATTAGCTCTTTGGTTGTATGTTCCCTGTTAAGTATGAGCACTCTGCACTCCATGCTGGCAATGGATCAACCTGACAAACGACCGCAGCAAAATCGCTGAAATGGTAGCAATAGTAAAAATGTGTAGTTGACAGAATATATAACTGAGAAAAAAAGAACATTCCTGTTTTGCTCCAAATTGTTTTATCTGTCTTTATAAACCTCTGCACAATTAAGAGACATACAAAAAGATAACACACTGAAACTCTGAGGCAGTTTTAGTGACCGGTTCTATAACCAAAGATAAATACAGAAATAAGATCTATTGTTGGAAGTGTCAAGGGGCATTAATACTTTTTTCCCCCTCAAAATACACTTTAGAATATAGAAATGCAGTAGAAATACAAACTGTTCTATAGCTAAGCAAAACTGTTTCTAGACCCTGTTCTTGCACCAAATGGCACACATAAGATAAAGTAAGAGCTGTCAACTAGAATTTATCATTCTCTTAACCCTACTTGGAATTCTAATTTTGAACTGAAGCTTGTATAGTAAGACTCCCCAGTAAAAGATCAGGTTTCTCACAGCTCAGTTCTCTTGGTAGTCCATAGTACAGTGTGCCAAGTATTCCACTCTTCAAAAGAGAAGAGAAACTTTTTGTACATTGTATTTGCTCTTGGCCTTTGTATGGGTGTAACCACATTTCTGTCACTTATACAATTAGGGGTTTGAGTTTGACAGGTATGCCGTGCCCAAATCATCACTTACAGAATTTATTCATTGTTCTGGTGATGAACATGAGAATTGATTCTTCAATTGAGTAGAGAAAAAAGCTAACACAGGAAGCAGTAGAAACAGTTAAAAGTACAAATTTCCATCAATGAATGGGTCAGGAGACACAAAAGGTCTGTAGGTGGACTTTTTAGTGATCCTAGGAACAACCCTGACAAAACAGAGCAATAGAAACACCAGGTCTCTCTCAAGTTCATACTTCCTGAAGTCAGGATGCAGTACCTTATTAAGCTCACAAAACACCGGTTTGTCACGCATGCTGATAGGAGACAATTTGATAACTTATAGTAAATGAACACCTTTTTTTCAATTCCAACCTCTTTATGCCCCAGCACACTATGCTGGACAATGGTTATGCATAGCAGCCAGCTCCCATAGATGAGTGCCATTAAAATACCATGTGTAGTCTCATGACACATATACTAAACTGTAGCTAAGATACTTCCATTTGGTTTCCTTCGACGCGTATCACTACAATAACCTCAGTGCTTCAGAAAGGTATTTTCACAACTAACAGATAAGGGAATTGGATTTTCTTACAGTGTATGGAAAGAAACAAGATAAACAAGATTTTAAGTTTCTACAAGTTTCAAATACATTTGATATATGCAGAATTGGAGTTTTCAGAGAATTTAGTGTTCTAATTCTGTGTTCAAAACAAAACAGTGATTTCAGCTGCCTTGGGTAGAATGCAATTCTTAACAGAGCAATGTGAGAACATGAGGTGAAGCACCCACAAAATGGAAACCACAAAACGGTAAATCAAAAGAAACTTGATTTTTAAAAAAATTCTGAAGTGACTTTATGTTAGATACTAAACAAGTCTGATCCCTACTTTTATGCAGCTCACGTAAATTGCTATGCTAATTACAGAAACATTATCCATTTTACCCATGTTCTTACGCATATTAAGTAGACAGGCTGGAATTGATAGGCCCTCCTTACTTGTGACAGAAGATGTAATCAAAATATATCATTAAGACATTAACTATGCGGCATTGAGGCAGTTGCCATTTCATGAAAAGCAGCTTTGAAATGCTACATGCACTGATGGAGTATTGCCTAACTCCCACATCCATTTATCAAATTCTAATATGTATTTTAGAGATATACATATACATATTATACAATGAAATACCTTATCCATTATGCACTTTAAAAATAATAAAGATACAATTAAATATAATGAAATACTCACAATGCAAAATAACCTTGAGTTCAACAAGAAGTTTCTTTGAACCTCCATGGCTTGTACCTGGAAGTTTTTGCATTGCTTCTCCTTTTTTATTCAAAATTTCTATTCTTAACGCTCCTGTATTTCAAATGAAAAATGACGAACTTTTAAGATATGCTGTGGATTAAAAGTGATCAGAGATTTCTGTATGCTTGTCTTTTTAACATGAGTGCAGGATGTATTTTTAAACTGGCATGTAATGTTTTAGTATTTGGAAGAAAAAAATATACCTATCGGTGTACCAGCAAATCTTGTTTCATTTGGTAACAATTCATCTCCTTCAGGCCATGTTACTGATAATTTGTCAGGAAGTCTAATAAAAAAGAAAGAGTGAACATTTTTTCAGTAAGTTAAAATAAAGGGCAATTTATCTTTAGTTAAATAGACATGAAGCTATTTTTGGGGTAGTGAAAAAACCCCCAAATCCCAAGTTATTTCTTCTTGTTTTATAATTTTTTTTTGTTTCTACTGAAACAGCTGATTGCTTTCCCATTTGGGAATAAAACTGAACTTTGTTTGACTCCTGATTAAATACAAAAACTGTAATTAGGAACTCCACATGATGTAATTATTACTTAGTGCTTACCTTGCCATTTCATCCTCTATGTATTTTTTAACAACTTTGTCAGACACTGTTCTGTCAAGTTTTGAGATTGGAATAATTTTCATTTCAGCATACAATGCCTGTGGTTCCTGAAATAAAAATCCAGTGCAGTTATAAATGGTCAGACTTTATAATATGTCAGAGAAGAAGGACCTCCCAATCAACGGACTAGACAAGTCAACACAGACAGAATGCAATATGCTAATAAATACTACCTGGTGACACCACAAGACACTGTTTTAGAATTTACTGAAATCACAAGTGTTACGAGTGAATGCACAACATACTATTGATGCCAACTGTGATACTTTATTTAATACGCAAATTTTAATAAATCAGATTGTTGATAATGAATAATAATTTTAATATATTTACATTAAAGCTAAAGTTGAGTATTTCTAGACTGCTGATTGTCAAAAGTTACATAATTTTCAACTGTTATTTAAAGGTAATTTAATTAAGTCTGACAACAGATTATGTTTAAAGATTTAATATCCATACTAGCTGTGTGAATCCTTTCTGTATTTGTTCTTACCAAAGCAATTTGAACCTCTCCCCCAGTGGCAAATATATCCCCATCATGGTCCCCATACAAGTAAAATTTCTCAATGGTTCCATAGAATATTGGATGAGTCTTAGTAGTTTTCACCTGTAAGCAGAAGACACCAATTAATACATTACTCCTGCATCAAATGCACAGTATTTGCCTTTTATAGGGTTCAACTAACTTACCAGCTGCCCAGTTTTGTATGTTTTCCCGTCCCACTCTATTGCAGCATACATTGTCCAAGGGCTCTGCATTCTTTTGGATGGTATATCAGGACGGACAGTTATTCCCTTAAAGACTGTGAATTTTATCTGTTTGTCATATTTTTCATGACAGTCTTTGAGCCACAGAGCAAATTCTCTGTCAATTTTCATTCGCTGCTCCTATAAAGAGATTACGAAATAAGCACATATTAACAATATATTACAAAATTTGAATCTGACCACATCAGAAGCCTGAACAATTGCAAGAGTATAGAGATACTGTATCCAAACAAAAAAAAAGCCAAAAGCCAAAAAGACACACACACAAAAAAAAAAAGAACAAAAAAACCCAAACAAAAAACAAAACAAAAAAAATTAAGAAACAAAGAAACAGAAACAAGGAACAAAAGGATTCTTCAGCTTGAAAACATAAAAAACTTCTAGGAAAGCTACACTTCAAGACAAAAAAAAAGTGCTTCCCCCAGCAGCTATATTCCTCTAGGAAGAGGATCTTTCCACAAAAACGGTCATGTAACAACTAAATAAAGTAATTGTTTAAGAAAATAAAAGGAAAAATACTGGGTCTTAATTTTTCAGATTTAAAGATTCAGTTTTACTACTCACTAAACCAGAGAGACATGAACAAATAACCAGTGAGCAAAGGTTTCTATATTACATGAACTGAACTTCACCAAGAAGAAACACCTAACAGAATGCAGGAACTACCTGTCCATTGAAGATTCTCGTGAACAGAGTATTCTTATCCTTTAGCTTCAGCTCCAGATCCATGAAAGTGAGTTTGTTTGTGCTGACTTGGAACTTATCATTGGTAAACAATGCGCCAGAAATTCTGTTGTAGCATTCAATTGGTGCCAATCCTCTCTTCTTTGGAGGTGCACACCAGTCAAAACTTAAAAGGAGAAAGTCGTTAAAATTCTTTTTTATAATGAGAAGTTTACGTTATAGAAACGGACTGTAGAAACAGATTACCACTTACTCTTCCACAGTTGTGTATGGTATCAATCTTCCATTCCAAAAACATTCAAAAATAGGCCTTTTTCCTCTGGCACCTTTTTCTACTATAAAGCAGTCATCATCATCATCATCATTTAATCCTTGATTAAAAAAAAAAAAAAAGACAATCTCCTTGAATATATTTTCTTAAAAAACTAATATAGTATCAAAACCCATAGCAATCTTAATTAAGAAGTACTATCGTTATTAAGTTGAGCACAGTAGCAATGCACATTATATCAAGCTCATTATATACAATATTAGGGGTTTTTTCCTGTTTTAGAAATACCAAGCAGAAAAGCTAAGAAAGGTAAAGAAAAATTCTAAATGGAAGTTAAATATTACTAAGCCTACCAAATCTGAAAATTTCAGATTTGAGTGTTACCTTTTCCTTAGTTTGAACCGATGTTCTTCTAGTACCATAAAATCTTGTCCCAATTAACTCAAGATTTGTTTTGTCAAAAAAAAAAAAAGAAAAAAAAAAGAAAAATACCAGTGTAAAGTATTTTAAAACCCCTAGCATCTCAAAACTCACCACAACTGCATAAAACAAATTTTAAATTAAAACTTCAGACTACACATTGTCCTTTGCAGTATTCCGATACTAGAATCTCTTGAATCTAACTGCTCATATTTTATTACTTTGTTGGAGCAAAGATGCAGTCAGGAAGGTGCAAAGTTTCAACTGGACTACATTCCATAAGAGTTTATAGTTTGAAATCAGATGGTGTTATACCAAAGATCAGGTTTACAGGAATGAGTTACCACAACAGCCAATTTATTCACAGGATCTGTTCATCCAAAAGAATGCGAACTTTTCTGCTCTGACACAACCTAAATCAGGTAATAATTTGCACTTCAACTTAAATTGTTCAAGTTTTTATTTCATTAAAACATTTAGAGTAGTAGGACTGTCTATGATAGGACTGACAAGCAGCAAAACATTTCACTTACTTGATGGAAAACATGGATCATCAGGGTATGTTTCTTTATCATACAGGAAGGGATGGTACCGGATGATACCTTCGACTATACCTTCTTCTTCAACATGTGCCTTGAACTCAAAACTATCTGCTGCAGTATTTATATACAATGTCTGCATGTCATCTTTGATCTCCCTCAGATTGACAATCTTTGGTACTTTTCCTTTTTCAAACATTGAAATCTGGAAAAAAGGAAAACAAGCTGATCTTCCTTCGAGCAAAAGGCTACCAGTAATAAGCATTTGGACAATTAACTGTTAGCAAATGAATTAGTTCCTACGCTGCAATGCTAAATAGAATTACTTCAAAAAATTAAACTACAGTCACATCTTGAATGCTGTATTTTAAAATGCATGATTACAGAGAAATAGGCACAATATGAAATAAGTTGCCATCAAAGAGGACTTTTGACTAACATGTATAAAATCTCTTACCTGAATGTCGATGTTGTTGAAAGGGCTTATTTCTTTTGTTACAGCATTAACTTCATTTCCTTTTGGTCCATGGATATAATAGTGATAGATATGTCTGAAATACATTTCAGGAAAAAAACCAAACCAGCAAGTGAAATTAAAAAGTTGCAGATTATAATTTTAAAAAATTCTAAATAAGCTTGTATTTTTATTAAAATATAACTGGTTTGTTGAACTGTTATAAATCAACTCCTTGACAACATATAGCTAGTACAAAAGATTTACTAAAGTGAGTGACTCTTTTTCATTTCTCTCATCTCTGTCATGCACAATCACAGTAGGACCAAATTCTGGGTAAAATAATTAGAAAAAAATTCGAAAAAAATGCTTAAGTGAAAATAAATACAATTGTTACATGGCGACAGATCCTTTACATCAAAGGTAAACTAATAAAACTACTGTAAATTCTTCTGCACTCTGGAGATCAGAAAGAACTAGAGCCATATATCTTTCCACAATTTGTCTCTGATACCAGTTTTATATCAATCATCTAATAGTAAGAGAAACATGTAACAATCACTATCTTTACACTATTTACAAAAATCTGAATATACGTAGGAGTCATGGATGTGATTTGCATATTAGAAATAGTTTTTTCTGTTGTAAACATTGTTTTCTAATGGGCATTTTTCCTTATTTAAGAAACTTCAAAAAATCCATGTGGTCAGATAGATTAAATAATTTCATAGAGATATGCAATTTGAGAAAACTGAGGAACTTAACTCCATTTACTTCAACTTTTCAGCAAGCTAGCTAGCTCTTCCAACTTCAAAGACTGAATGCTTAAACCTCTGGGGGATGGTTTGGAGAAAAATCAGATTACATGAGTCAAGGAGACTGAATACATGACAAAAGTCAAATGCACCTGCAAGTTTATAATTGCTTTGCTTCTGACATCCACTGCACTAAATGTTCCCCAAAGAGAAATCTTTGTTTCCAGAAAAAAGCTCCTCATTGTCTCATTGCTCAGGACATTATGGTACGCCCAAATTGCTTAGTATTTTGCCTGCATTTCTTCCAGACTTCAAAACATAGTCTCATGGCCTTAAGACATAGTTATTTTAGGGGTTCATCTCCACTTCAAAGCATCCAAAATAATGAGGGCTGTGCTGCAGCCCATTAAAGCAGAATGAAACTGGTATCACGCACGAGTGGCAAAAGGCATGGCAGAAGGGAATGCAGAGGTGTTCGAGGGGAAAAGGGTCATTACAGCTGAAATAGTGATGCAGGACTGTGTAGCACTGGAAGGCTAAACCTGATTGGTTTTACTGTAACAGCCACAGGGCATATATTTGAATAATTGCACCTGGGTTCCATCTCAAACAGAGGCAGCTCTTTGACTTCAAGAGATGGCTGGAAAGAACTAACACAATTAAGTGTGAGTGTTCACTTGATGAGCACCTGGAAGCTAATGAAGGTTCTAAGTTATTCTCTGCACGTAGATGTACCCTACATTTTCATGAGGTTAAAAATGGTTTCAGCAACAAGTTTTTATGTGCAACACTGAAGGATATTTCACATAGTAAGATATTATTTAATTCTTATATTAATCCTCTTTGTAAGTGGTAATAATAAATTATTATCAGATTATAGGCATCACAAAAATAAAATCATAGTTTGAAAACGAAGTTCTATAGCTTGCCAGATTTCAGAATTGGTCTATGACTTTGTATTTCAGTTTACATTCACAGATGGATCCACCATCTTAACAGGTAAGCCCAAACTATTAACAGGTATCACAGGTATCTCCAGGCTCTGCGGGCCCACTGATGACATTACTATAGTACAGAGCAGACAGTGTCATGTACGCTTCTCCCTCTTAAACTGGAATGAAGCAGCAGTACTTTTTTTTGTTGTTGTTTAAAAAAGCTAATTAACCAAAAGATCCCCTGAAACTGTAAACACAAAGCTAGGTACCAAGGTTAGGAGTACAGCTGTGGGCAAAGTAACTGATGAAGTTATTAGTAATTAGATTAACAAATTATTACATTACTAATACACCACTAAGTTGAATAGGCTACTAAAAATCACAGTGGATAATTATGTATCAATCAAGTCACATCTTTGGTTGTGGGGGGCCCCATTCAGCTGTGTTAGTTTCTGTAAAACTGGTTACGTAGGAAGACTAATTGTAGCATCAACAGTCCTAACAGGAATAAGGCCAACACCAAAGTACAACAAGGAAGCAGTTTATAATTATCTGATTTTGTTAGTAGCCCACTTTTAAATCAAATCTTTTAAATCACCAACTTACGCCAGCTGCCTTGTCCAAAGATGAAAATAGTTTTTCAGGTACTGCATGTGATCTGGTTGTACACCTGTAATGACAACTGCTGTGAAACTCTCTTTATCCCTTTCTTCTAATATTAGATTATGAAGAAATTTTTCATCATCACTTGTGATGTGAGTAGAGTCAGATGGCTACAAAAAGAGTAAAATAATAAGAGCAGGGATGTAAACTGAATTTCTGAACTCCCACCAACTTGAAAGGGATTAAAAAACATAACAGAAAAGTAATACAGAACACATGATGCTAAGTGTCACAAAGGATTCAAGCTTAAAATAAAAGTTTACAAATTAAAGTCAACAAGCTGAGAATGTGACATCACTGATCCAGTTAATTTTCAACTCACTTTCATCACAGCACCTGAAGTGTGCAGTCTATAAATGCATTTAATCACATTTAATGTAGCACTGTGTGATATCCATGTTCTCATCCATCAAGTGGAAGCATTAAGTGTGCAAGACATTAAGCCCTCTTTAAGAAAACAAAGCCAAAAATAATTATTTGCTTTTAAATGGATAGCCTTCTGTCTATAACAGAAACTCAAGTGGAAGAAACACACTTTCACTGTAAAAAAAGAAAAGGTGAATCCTCAATTCCAGATAAAACGTTGAGTAGTCTAACAGAAAGAGAGATTCCTGATTCCAGAAACTACTGATTATCTTTTCCTGGATGGATGCAACAGCTCTTTTGACAGGTTTCTAAACTGCAGAGAGACATAGTGGCTGATGTCATGCTTCACGCTGGATCAGTGAGTAATCCCTTACATTTGGTACATCCAGAAAAGAAGCTATTTTTAAAACAAATATTAAGATCTTTATAGTGAATGCAAACAATTGCTACAACTGAGAAGATCCATTGTAGCGAATGAAGCCACGTGCCTTATTTTGCTGGAAAGCAGACAAACCCCACATCACTAAGGCATGAAAGGAGACATGTCCTACCTAACCATAGTTAGGCGAAATAGTTTATCAAGGGTGTTCTATTAAGACTTACTTTCTCCCGGGAATCAAAGAGCTCTCCTTAACCAAGGGGATCATTTAACCAGTATTGAGACCCCTCATCAATGAAGACTACATTTCTTTTTTCTGCACACAGCACAGTCTCTTTTAAACTTAACAGTCTTGCTGATCTCACGCAAACAAGGGACTATTCTATGGTAGCGATGGGATCAGCAATAATTAAGAAAAGCCAGAGCTGCTTGGTCCTCATTTCCATGTGATCTGACAAACCTAGAAGCTGCACACTGATGATGAACAAGTGCCATTCTGTCCAGCATGGAAGAAATTTACAGAGTGAAAGAACCTCCAAAATATCATTCCCAAATTCTCTGGTTGCCTTCCCACTACAGATGACAAACTACCACGGTACCTTCCCCTATATTCCTAGCATCCATCTCAATTAGAAAATTACTGTTTACTTGTTTGCAGTATTAAATGGTCCAGAGAAGTGACTGCAGTGGAGACAGGTGCCTATTATCAAGGAAAGATGACCAGCAGGGATGCCACTGATGCCACTTCTCTTGAGTCTTACGGCCTTGTTCTAGAGTCCCTTTTGTTTCATATTAATTACTTCTTGATTTCTTTGCAAAAGTAAATTCTTCCACCACCTAAATGGTTCAAAGGCTTAATTATTCTTCTCACACCAGTAATCCATTAGAACTTCTACTTCTGCCACAGTATTCTCTTGCTCACATATGTGCAGTGCAGACCATTTTTCAAGTCATTAAAGAGACGAATTTACACATTTTATTTCATATCAACATAATGAGCTGGCCTAGGTATTTTCATGATTTGCAAAAACATTCCTAAACCTGTGTTATTTATCAATTATCTTCACACTTCACTTCTATTACTTGAGTTTTTCACATCATCTCTTCCCTCTTGGATAGTTACAAGTAATTTTTTAACTCTAATAGAGCTTTACTTGCATTTTTTTAACAGTGTCAGTTTAACTTTAATTTTGTATTATTACCACAACTTTTCAAACAGTTGATTGCATCACCTTCTTGAACTCCTTAGTAGTATCTAATGCATCTCATTCAGCTACTTTCCTCCAGCTTATGCCTGCTATTTTATCTTCTACTTTATATCATCCACCCTTTCTTTTTAATGTCAAACAGGGAGGGAAAGCATTTGTACCCTTTACAATAAAGCAGATTCTGTCTGCTTTTATTTTCAGTTTCTATTTTTTGAGTCTACCTTCTCAATGATATTGTACGGAGAATAAAAACAAAACTCTGGCAATTCATTTTTTGTTGCAAGTCACTGACCCAAGATTGGCACGATAAAAACCTTATTTACCTCCTGTTCCTTTCTCATGCATACAAAACACCAAGAACACTGATATAACCCACCAGATATGGGCTCAAGGTCTGACTACCTTGTCATACACAGCACACATTTTTCCTCCCATCTGCACCCTTAGCTACATCTTTGCCTTTCCCTCCTTGCCAAAAAATGTGCAAAGAACAGTTCTTCTCAGTCTTCCTCCTTATCTTACAGCTTTTTTACTAAGGCTCTTTTTCTTCATGAAAAGCATCAGGACTGTTCAATTTAGTTTTCAGCTAAATAGTTCATTTATTTTACAAAACTGACGACTATTTGTAAAACGACTGAGTTTTTTTGGTCTGTCTGGACTTTTCTCCCATATGCAGGTTAGTTTTACATATTTCTAAATAAGTACAATTTGGCTCCCTAATTTATTCCTTATCGCTTCAGAGAAAATTAATTTTTCTTTCTTTTATACACAACAAAAAAATTTGCTGTGCTTAGAAAAGTATTTTTCTTAACCTGACATGTAAAACCGTAAAGCATTTCTGTCATTTAACCTTAACTGAAAAGAGGAGAAAGCATCACATACAAATAAAGCATTATGATACAGTGTCTTCAAGTTTTCGGTTACTTCCTTTTACACTCCAGGGTGCAAATGCTTCAGTAAGATGAAGATATCCCCAGATAAATATTACAAGAATATTACAGTTAAATCACATTAACCTGGGAAAGGCTTTCAATTAAAAATGCGAGAATCTTAAGGCTATTTACCTTTCTATTTTGAATGAATCCAGTATATATTGCTTCTTTGTTTTTCTCCTTCTTTTCAAAATCCTCTTTAGAAAGGACAAGTTCATGAACATCCTGAGATGCTGCAGGTTTGCTTATCATCTGATTTTATTAAAGAAACAGCATTTAAAATCAAAATAAGATTTAAAATTAACATCATAAAATACTTTAATGCTGTGATTAAAAGTTAGGAAGTAACAATCTGATTGTGTGCAAATGTTCTAAAACAAAATTAAAGTCTGACATTGACTTACTCTGGCAGACTGTCCAACGAAGAACACTGCTTGTTTGCCTCCAACTCCAAAATATGAGATATCACTATTTAAACTACGAGGCACTGGCAAAGGGCGTACATATCCTGAATGATCACTGAGAATAGAAGTGTCTTTAATAAATTTTTTCACGACAAAAGTAATTAAAAAACCCAAAGATATTTCTGATCTAAAGCTTCTATCAAATCCTTCCTCCTGGCATTTTGTTAAAAAATCCCTCACTTTACACCTTTTAAAACTGCAACACTAAAATATATGTGCCTGAAATTCCTGATGTACTCGTTTTAAAAGGATGATGACAGAGTGTTTTCCTAAGTCTTATAAACATCTTATGAAACATTTCTGTCCCTCCTCGCAAACCAAATCTTATTCAAATGAAAATGGCTTACAAAGCAAACCTGATCTTTCTGACTGCATCCTTTCATAAAAATACTTTTAAGTCAAAGTGGGAAATAATGCCAACCAACTATTAAATGCAGACTTGGAGAGATGACATATGCTATCACCAGTGAAATTCCATGTCTTTTAAGTCACCTTGAACAGTCTTACCTAGTTTAGGACAAACATTTATTTTTAAATCATAGCAGTCTCAAATGAAAATTAGGTGTAGATGGTATCCTGCTATAATTTACACCTATGCTCCCATTAAGTGGTAGTAATCCACAGTTTAAACCTGCATCTTAAGAGTACTATTCATTTCCGTTACTAAACTTGCCTCTAGCAATTTCAAAAAGCAGTGAATTACTTCACAAATGACACAGAAACACTTTTTATGCACTTATCTCCAGATGTTTAAAAGACATTGACTTTCTATTTGGAGATGCTTTCAATGCAAAAGAACTTCCCTCAGCTATATTATCACTTCTCACAGCCCCATTACTTTTTACATTACCTGCTCATATGACAAATTAGTTATGACTGAGGCTGTAATTCTCATATTCACATTTACAGTCCTAGGCTTAAGGTATTCAAAATGTGACTGAAGCTCAAAAACTGTACAAAACTAATTTGGTGGAATTTTATACAGTAGGATTAAACCTGGCTGTGCAGGTGGAAGATCTCTTGAGAACAGATTCAAAACCATAAAGTTAATTCATATAAGTAGCAAAACCCACCATAAAACCTCCACTTTCTTCTTTAAATGAAAAAGATCTATTTTGAGTAGCCTGCATCAAAAAATAGACATCTTCAGATATAATTTATAATACATTACACAGAATTAAGATTTTAATAAAAAAGAAGAAAACTTGAATTAAAATTGTGTATCTGTTTATCTGTTATTCCAGTAGCATAACAGATATTGAATGTATCATTTAATGCACTACTGAAAGGCTTTCAGGTAACAAAAATCCTCTGCAGGACATAGCACGCCCGTAACTGTATGCAGGCAAGCAGAAGACAGTTCAGAAAAGGTCCCGAGAACAAAAAAGTATTCAGTGTGTCATAATAACAGAAGGGCAGTTTCATGTTATGAAGCTTCTCTATTTCCTACCTAAAAAAAGTACGGGTCTACTTACATAATCATAAAATGACAGGGTTTAGCTAAGTGTTGGTATATAGCTGTGTCTTAAAAGTCTATTTTGTGGACTTTCACAGAGCATGCTAATTGTTGTAGAAATATTTAGAACTTGCTAACCTTTCAAAGTCACCTTGTCTTGTAAACTTTGACAATCTATATACAGCCCAGTTGTTAAGCTGTTTAGAAGTCATTCCACTTCCATTATCGATCACAGCAACAGCTGGTTTTCCTTGGGAATCATCAAACAACTGTTTGGGGAAAAACAAACAAACAACACAAATCAACAAGGAGCAACAGGAAAAAAAAAGGATAATGCAAACTATGTCTGAAAAAATTAAAGTATTTCTCTCTTACCAATTTTATCTGTATACTCCGAATACCAGTATTTCGGGATGTAGCTGACAGAGAATTGTCAATCAATTCAGCAAGGGCAAATGCTAAAGAAATTGAACAAAAATAACTCTATTAGTGCTCAGAAAACAGACACCTACTTATAGCAGTTTCTTCCAAGCAATTAAGATAACACATTACCTAAACACAGACAAGTCCTAAGCCCACACAGAACAATCAAAATCACGCAACATCTTGTTTAAAAAAGAAAATGGCTTTTGTACATGTACTTCATGATTTGTTTCATCACTGAATCTCTCACATGTCTCTTAATGGTAAGAACACAGCTATTGGAAAGAGCAATGATAAACTAACAGCCTCCTCACCACACGACAGATTTGTCCTTTTCATGATTAGGAATTCATTTTTATGATTCCTATGAGTGTTTTAAGTACGTAAAAAATGGACTTTGACGTGTTAAAATATTGAGGGAAGAATGAATTAACTGAAGAAACCTGAATTGAAATTTTGCAAAACATCTAAAATTACAATGTTAATTGTTTATAAAAAACACAAAGAAAATTGTAGAAATGGTTGAAGGATTTCAGTGAATTGTAAATACAAACCAATGTTCTGTCAGATCCATGGCAATATACAGCAGAAATAGTCAGGCAAACTGTTTGCTCAAATTTGTTGATTCTAACCATCAATGCTTGGAGCCCTTACCTAATTCAAGTAAAACTACCTAAGTTTACGGGAAAATTGCATTTAATTTAGACAACAGAATTAAGCTGAAAAAAATACATCAAGTTCAGATTAATTCCATCTGACTGATCAGCCTTTGTGAACAGACATTTCCATTCAGTCTCTCTGAAAAGGAAACCTTATTTCCTACAATTTGCAGAATTCTTCAGAATGGTACAGTGCAATTTTCACTGGCCACGCACTTCAGACATGTACAAGAAACCCCTTGAGTATGAGTGTAACGAAGCAACACTGAATCATTTGGCGTTTTCCCTCAAGTTGCTATCGAAGTATAAAAAGAGCTCTGCACTTTTTTGCAACTTTCTTCATTGCAAAAAAGAGTAGTTGAGCATCAGTTATGTGATCCATACTTACTATTCCATATCAGAGAACAATGGTCCTTCATCAACACTTGAAATTGGTTAGGAATTGCCCTTAGAGATGTTGTATATAAGAAGCATCAGCTGCATTATACTTACACAGGCTCAAAACTGCAATTTGCTGCCAGTAAAAACTTAATCAAAAATATTGTTTAGTACTTCAGTCTTCTCCATGTTAGCTGCCACTAGACCCCCTCACTCTGCATTTCATTTATTTAGGGTGCAGCATCTTTTGTCATTCTTTTCTAATGTGTCTGTAGAAACTCTTATTATTCATCCTCACATCCCTTCCCAAATTTAGCTCTGGCTGTGCCTTAGTGTTCCTGATCTCATCCCTACATTCCCAGGCAATATCCCTATATTATTCTCAGTATTCATGCCCCTGCTTCCACAACCTATGCAATTCCCTCTTGTGTTTTAGTTTGACCAGGAGGTCTTTACTCAGCCACACTATTCTCCTGCCTTCTGTGCCCGATTTCTTCCACATAGAAATCAATAGTTCCTGTGCTCTAAGAAAGTCATTTAAGTAACTGCAAGCACTCTTCTACTCCTTTATCCCCAAGGGTGTTTCCCACGGTGTCTCATCCACCACACCCTTAAACAACTGAAAGGTCCTTTCCTAAGGTTTAGAGTCCTTACAATATTTTATACCTTTCCTAGTTAATAAAATTCCACCACGCGTGGTCACTACAGACCAGGCCCAGCTTGGCCCTTCCAGTAAGTTCCTCTGTGTTGAAGAGCAACAGGTCCACTAATGGCTGTTGGCAGGAATAAAGCACAGATCTCCACAGAATGCTTTGTATGGCCTTACACAATTCCTGTGCACAGGGTTGACGTACCATTGACTCAACTATTGGTGCACTTTGAGCACAGTATCCCCAAACCCGAACCAAAACGGTGCCTTTGCTGGGGCAGGGAACAAATGATGTGCACGAAGAGCAAAGGAGAAAGACTGGTCCTTAAAAATACAGCTGCTATTTATAGACATTTTTGATACTGTTTTAAAACAATGGGAATGGTATCATGCTTGAGTCTTGATTTCTTTTTGCACTTTTTTCTGTGCAATTTTGACCCTGCTGTACCTAAGAAGTACCTACTTAAAAGGTAATCGCAGCCACAGATAGAATTTTCAGAGAAGCCATAAACAGGAAGTAATTTATTTAATAAAACAACACAAAATGCTGGTTACATATTTCATACGCCACTTAGATAAAAACTAATTAAAGCAGTTAAGCCCTGTAGCATCCCAGATGGGAGGGCACACAAAAATCTATAGTAGCTCCTATAAAAACTGTTCATGAAATTCAAATACAAAGTTTCCAGTTCAGTACAGGAGACAAAAATCTGGTAACACAAATGCTGACCTGTCTGAATGACATGCACAACATTATTCACGCTAAAGTTATTTTACTTCTAAAATATTCAAACTTCTTGAAGAAGTATTTGAGAAGGTATCTCTATAATTCTGCTTTCTTGGGCGGCTACTTTTAATAATTTAAAAAAAAATATCGTATGAAGAACACAGTTAATTTTTCCTTTACAGTTAAAACTACTTTTTTTAGCAGCTGTAATTATAAGTTGAATTGCTCATAACCACATTATATTCATATAAACATTTTTTACACAAGATTACTCTTGCAGGTACTCACGCAAAGGATTTTGGCCCTCGCTGGCATAGTACTCGTACATGCCACTTTTGACAAGTGTATCGTAGTGGGGCAGAAAGTCGATTCGTTCCTTGGTTGCCAAAGGCAACATTTGATCAACTGACTGTAGCAGATATAAAGTAACTCCATCTTGAACAAGCTCGCCTGCAGTGAAAATGAAATATAAAGTACATGGAAGAGCACTGCATCAGGCAACTTCTGCTTTCGAAACAAGTACAGGTTTAGCAGCAGGTAATCTCTGTATTTTCTTAGGCGTTGCCTGCTCAGCATTTAACAACAACATTTAAATTAATATCTTTTCACATTTCCAAGCCTAATAATGCAAGTTTTCTCAGGTGACAGCTCTGTACATATAATTTTTCCTACAATTTACAGAATTTCTGATGGAAGATACTCAGTATACTAACGGTCATCATATTAACTTGTCAAAAACAAGTTCGTGAAAGTAATCTTTAAACAATTCTTGGCAAACTATTACAGGATTAGTACTTTCAGTTACTTATTGCATGTCACAGAGCACAAACAATTATCATGCGACCTTTATGATCAATATAAGAAATAGCTGTAATTATTTTGCCATCTAAGATACTTACTGAAGTTCTCTTCTGTAATTTCCTTCCTATTTGTCGTGGTGATAACAAAGTTTTCATCAGAAGCTATGCCAAATGCCTACAAAAATTGAAGGTCATTTAGTTATGATAATTAAGTAGTCCAAAATCTATTTAGACACATTAAAACAAAAAAAGGCATGGTCTATTTACTTTGTCACAAGCTACTGATGAGTAATCAGACATTATCTCTTAGAACACAGTTGAACTTAAGATCACTTGTTTTCTCAATTTAGCCAAATCTGTCCATACTTAGGGTGGTTTGGTTTTTTTACCCGCATAAAATAGACTCTAGTAAGCAACAGGGATTTTAAGGAGGAGGAACTGTCTTACAGATAATCGCCTTGAGGGCAGAGGAACGAGACTGAACAGCTCTACCTCTGGCTGTGAAACTACAACAGCAACAGCTATGATCTAGAGGGTGTTTCATATTTAACTGCGCTCTTGAGACATCAAACCAACCTAGTATTTCTGAACATTGGATATTAAAGTCTTTGTTCTTCAATTATATCATACATCTAAAAAAATAATAAAGATTTCTTTCAGAAAAATTCTTTACTGTTAAAACCCTGAAGTTTATTCTTCTGAACCCAAACAATCTTTGCCACTTTGGTGCCTTCTTTTGAATGTGTTTACTGTAGCTTTGGACTTTTTATCCTGCTTTCTACATGCATTTAAATGCCTCTACTTTTGCCCTCATTTTTGCACCATGATGTCCAACACTAATTTCTTTCCCAAAATAATAAAAAAAAAATCTGTATTTTCTCCTGCCTTTTCAGGTCTTTGAAACTCAAGTAAAAGTCAACTCTGGCCTCATCAAACTCCATCAACCCACTCAGTCTTGCAGTGACAACTCAGACAAGGTGCTTTATGCACTTTCATCCAGATTCTTCCCTGAAGGAAGCTCTAGCATTCCCTGCAGCAGCTTGCCCTCATCGTTTCCCACATCTCTCTTTTCTTCCATCCCTATTACTCAGACTCATGAAAATATTTTTGAAACACTGCTTATGGTTTCATTAGAAGCCTACTTTCCATATTTCAGTTACTTTCTCCCTGTGACCACATTAAAGTTACAGTTATTCTCCATCAGCAAAATTAGAAAAATTGTTGAATTTCTCATAGCACTTGGTGCAAGTGAAACAAATGGAGATGACAGAGACTGATATTCAGACTTAAGAATCCAGAGCAATACTTTTTAACTCTTCTAAATTCAGATCACTTCAATTTTACCTCTCACATTACACAAATGCCACATAGCAAATCTGTGCAGGAAAAACTGTAAAACTGCTCAGAACAAGAAAAGTAAGCATTTAAATATATGGATTCTAGAAAGGCAACATCCTCCTGTGCCATTCGAGGTCAGTGGTTAATATAGAGTAACTGCAGAGCTTTACATTTGAAAGCACAGATAAGCATCTTTCCCTCCAGATATAATTACAGCTTCCCTCTTTTCTCAATCTCCCAAAGGCTCTTCTGCTCTCAAACCCTTATGAAGAGTGCAGTACTTACTTTAAGGCAGTAAGAAGTTAGGATCAGCTAGTGCACGTACAGGACAGCAGCGTGCTACTGGAGTAGGGGCAGCTTCATCCTTCTGGTCCTCTCCCCTATTCCATGGGTGAGCCTCAACTAAACTAACCCAAACAGCCTGGCAGGCTATGCTTTCTTTTCTTGGGTGAATCCAGCATTTCTGCGTCCACCGGCAGCAGGTCCTTTCCACATCACAAGCTACTAGGCAGGTACACGGACCAAGTTTGGCAGTCTGAACTGCAAACAACTGCTTTTTCTTGTCCATGCCATAGTTTAACAGGCCATATCCTCTGTAAACTCTGGCCAACTTTGGGGATTTCTCAGTTTGAATGCTTCACTTCTATGTAAGACCTACTCGTCTTACCTCCTCCCTCTGTCCTACATTCTTGGTTATCCTAGTTCCTGTCTCTTGTGCCCTTTTCCAAATAAGTACTGAAGATGCACACAACTCAATTTGATAAGATTCATGAGACAACCCAGCAGCACATTCATACGCTAAATCAGTGAGTTATTCTATGATAATCCAGCCACACAACCATGAAAGCTTGTCATGCCATCAAAATCTTCAAGAGTACAGTACAATCACCGCGCTCAGAAATGCCTCTGCACATTCGGAGGTTATTGTGTTAAAACAACTAAGTGGAAAGCTTTTATCTTTTTGTATACAAAAGGAGAGATGTTGGGGAAAAAACAAAGACAAGCTTCAAATAAAGCCTCAAGCTAAGGAAGGTATGAAAAGGCAAGGATACCTAAACTAGTGGTTATGTATTATCATTACAGGCAAATGCAAGAGTTAAAATGGTACAAAAATGAATAGATATGTGCATACAAAAGAGAAAAAAGACACCTAAAGCCTGAAAAGTATAGATTACGTCAACAAACCAAATTTTTAATATTCTGGGAAAACAACCATAGCTGTTGACTGAAAATCAAATTAGTTGCTAAAACACACTTAGAAGTGTTCTGAGTGTACGCTGCTGGGCTTTGATGTCAGAGAGCTGTAGGGGCGACCAGTGTGAGAAGACGCAATCAATTGCCCTGAGACAGCCACACCCAGTTCCAGATAGCTCTCAAATCCATGGAAACAACTCACTCCTCACCAAAATTTCAACCAGAAGGACACATGGTGCTTCTCAAAATTATCAGGGAAGAAATAGAAGAGACAAATGAGAAGCAACAAAGGAGATGCATCAGAGGAGACATTGCCAGGGACAGACACATTAAAAAGACATTCTCCACACCAGAGCAGGGATGGTCCCAAAGGTGCTGAGGCGTATGGAGTATCCATGTCAGGGCACTGAATTTCCCCTCCCATGGAGCTGTAACCTATGGCCAATTCATCATAGCAGAAGAAAACCAGTCAGAGCAGCAGAATAAAGACCTGTACGTGCCCTGACCTCTCACACCACCTTTGCTTAACCAAAGGAATTGGGATTGACCATGAGATGTGTACTGGGAGAAAAAGGAGAGATTACGCTAGAAATGGAGAAAGAAAGGTGTATGACAGAAGGTAAGTTTGGAAAAGAGGAAGGAAAGGCATTTCCCTAAGTGATTAATTTCCTCCCCAATCAATCAGAGGTTTGTGTTAATTGGCAGTAAGTTGAATTAAGAAAAAAAATCCCTGAGTTGAGCCTGTTTTGCACAGAGCAGGATAGCAGCCCTACAACCCACGGAGTGACACAGAAGCAAAAAAGCTGTCTTTGTACAAACAAGAGAAATTCCCTCTCTATAAACTGGAGGATCAGTCTGGAGCACCACCTATACTTCATGATAAACAAATAAAGTTAATAGCTCTCAATTTGTTGGTAGATGTTTATGACATGAGATTAATATAATGCTGAAGGAGTTTGAGACAATGTCACATGCCCAAGAAGCTTTCAGCAGAGCACTTTACAGGTATGATACACGAAAGCGTGAATGAACTGTGATATCTTTAACCTTTAAGTCTGAATCAAGAAGCAAGGTTCAGTTTATGTACTAGCTTCAGCCACAGGTTTTCTTTATAAACTAAAAAACCCCAAAACCTCAAAACAAAACACCACTTCTCAAACCACAGATAACTCCTCAGCAGTTTACACTCCTTCAAATAGGCCTCTGGTTTTTTTCTCTTTCACATATCAGCACAAAAGCTCAAAAGTTTTACTGCTACTTGATCTGCACACGCACAGCGAGGCTTACCTGGCTACTGAGCCAACTAAAACACTCAACCTAAAGTCAACATAGATTTTGCCTCTGGATTTACTATCTGCCTTGGAAAAGGTGTTCAACAAGCAAATATTTAACTCTGTATATGTACCGCCACAGCTTGCAGTCACATGAATAGGCTTGAGGTGGTAAGTGAAGGAGAAATAACACACTGTAAGCACAGAGTCATTGGCCTGCTTCCTCTGGTCTGTCAGTCTATTACCATAAAATAAGAATTTCTGGCGGTGACTTTTAAAACTGAAGGAATGGAACACTCTCCAACATGACAAAGGTAGAACAGCAAAACCAAAACTACAGTATCTTTAGAAAAGACATTTAACCCCTTGGAATCCAAACCTTTCCAACACAAACAGTTGTTCCCTACAATACGCAACTTTTGTACCCTTAGAATTCTGACTCCTCCTACCATAACCGATCCAAGAAGGCAGTGCATGAGAGAGATGAGAATAAATGGCCTCAGAGCTTGGTGATGAAGCAAAAGGATAACAGAGACATAACATCCACAGAGACACCTTCCACAGCCCAGAAGTATTTTTCTGACTACTAGAACTGTATTGCCAATGCACACCTCTTAAAGGAGACCTGAACTGTATCAGTTAAATGTAAAGAGATCTGGCAATGTCATTTTCAATGCTGTCCTTCATAGTTATTTGTTTAGCGACTCAACAGGGGAAAAAGCAATACAGTTTTTTTAGTATTTCAAAGTGATCCAGCAGCTCCTTTGCAGAAACTTGTTCAGGAATCTGAAAAAATGAAGCTAAGAGCCACATCCAAACACTGAGAAGCCTGTAGCCTTCTGTAATTTTGCACGTGATTAACTGAATATCCCATGCTATTTGCCAAATTACCATCTGAAAGACATACATTCATCAGTTAGCTATCTCACTTAATGAAGAATTATCAGTCCAAATTGAGAAAAATTTCTCACATCAACAAATGGATGAAATGATAGTATACATTTAAGGGAAACAATTTTATTCTCAAATGACAGATTTTCAAGCCAAGAACTGTCTTTTGTATTATCTCTCTCAATTATTCATACACCTATATAATATTAATGCAATTAATAAAACTAGCAAATACAAAAACTAAAATATAAAAAGATTAAGTGGAGACCTTGCTAGAAGTTAATGAGAACAACTGTATGTGACTTGTAAGAATGCTAATCAAATAAACTCTTCCAATCCCACTGTTAGGACAGCTCTCAACATGATGACAACTTGCTGAGGATCTGTTAGTGAGGACCTGGGACTAAGCACCCATGGTAGCAGGACAAGTATTATAGCAATCATCTCTAATCATAATCCCAATGAGCTTCCCTAAGGTCAGAACACAAACTTTTATATAACATCTTTGGACACCAACAGAAACAGGAATCCAAAAGTCTCTAGAAAAGTAGCTGAAATTGAAAAAAAAAGCTAGAAATTATTTCTAAGCATTTCTTGGGAGTTCAAAGCAAAAATGTATACTTTACAGAAATACAGGAATACACAGGAGCCCGTATCTTCTGGTCAAATGGTTTTTAGAGACTATCTACAGACAAAAACTAGCAGTGAACACTAATATTCTAAAACATTTTCTAACCATTCTTTACTGGCAGCACCATCTCCATCTAAAGAACAAACTATGGAGGATAACATTTGCAGAACTTGAAGGTCCTTGTCCTCCGTCCTCCTTAAAAGTTTCACTATTTCCAGAAGTTCAGTTGATACGCTTCCAAATATCTACAAAAACTAATCAATAAAAGATGTCAAAAAGTGACCTGAGAGTTCAACAGAAACACTTAGAACACTGCTATGTATCACAAGCTCCAGTAATAGAATAGGTTTTTGAGGTTTCTTAAAGTTTTATCACAATTCTGATGAAAAAACAGAGAGAAAAAGAAGCGAGGCAAATTGTATGACACAAGATCTCTACAGAAGTCACAAGCATATTTGTCCACAATGATGCGTTAACTCAGACATCCTTTCAAGATCTGCAGCTTGTACCAAGCAGAAAGAAGCTTGGGACCCCAGAATTCCTACGAAGAGCATACTGTCATTACTAGACTTAGTCTGAGTCTAGACAGTAACTTCCACAAGACCTTCACAAACCACTGTGTCTAAAATCACAATCACAAATACTCAGTGCAGCTATCAGCCAAAATTTTAACATTAATTTCATGCCAGCTTCTCCCATCAAAATACTTTGTATGGCACCACTTGTTAAAGGAACAAGAATTCAGAAACCACTCTTCAAAACCAAAAAATACTTGGTCACACCTAAAAACTGCACCTGGATAACTAATCCTAAAGACTGCAGATACTCTGCATCTGACTGAGTTGCCAACACTCAAATTTGACCAGGAACCTACAAGTCACTCAGCTTTCCAAATCAACTGGCACACCATAAGGCTGTGCCTAAGTGCACAGAGGTATGCAAATGCACCCTTCTTCCCACCAAAACATCAGTAACAAAGATGCTATAGACAAGGTTTTCAGTGAAGTCTGAAATACAGTGTGATACTTCCTGAAAAAAACTTACAGTGTTGCTGCATCTTAGACAGATGCTACAGTACTTCCAACAGTGTCTTTAAAAACCAAGGAAAAGCTTGCTTTGCATACGCATAGCATGTTTAAAATATATCTATTTTTAGTTTCTGGTTATACAGAATTGCTAAAATTGTGTAAACCAACATAGGGTTCAAAATACAAAAATATAATTATTGCAAGATGGACTTATTTCATCATTAATGGAAGTATCTCTTGTGCATTTATCAGAACGATGTTTTGGTGATACAAACTTGCAGAAGTTGCTAATATTTTTTCTTTGATTGCAAATAATTTGATTATACTTTATTTATTAAGCATTGGAAAGCAAATATTCACCAGAAAATTTCACTTATTTCTTGTCTTGATTTTCTATTACACTTATGCTTATTTTCCATACAACAACAAATATCCTTTTTTGCCTTTTGGCTCATTGAGATACTGGAATTTATTTGGGTGGACCGGCAAAATGATCTATTTAAATAGTAAGCAGACAGGTTAGGATACAATGAGAAGCTTGACAAAAGATGTGACAAAAGATTAAAAGCAAAAAATTTTGTTTTATTGTGATACTTATTTTTCGAGTGTTTACTTAAATTACAGGTATTTACTTTTTATACAGATTACAGATTTATGCTTTTTTTTTTTTACACAAGGAGATCACAACAACAAGGAGAAGTTTCAGAAGAACTATGGAAGCATTTACCAATGAGTTTGGCTCCTACATAAGTAGTAACACTAATCTTAGTACCATTAACTCTCTTCAGACTGGTAGTTCACCTCAAAGGCTCTCAAAAATCCCTTCACACATGGCAAAACTTCTGTGCAGTTTTCAGCACAGACACCTTTCTGCCTTAAAAGGACTGCGACCTCTCCAAGTGCCTGAAGGATTTCTACCATCTTGGCAACAAACTGAAGCGTTCCAGCTTCACTGTGTACCTGGATAACGTGAGCAAGGACTTGTCAGATTAGCTGCCAACCGTTTAGCTCCATTCTGCTTATTGCCAGTAAGTATTTTTGAATTATACTCTAAACATCAGGACAAGCAGTGGGGCATAGACCTAACAGAAGACAACAAGAAGGCACACAAGAAACAGTACTGCCAAGAAGAAGCAAAACACAGTATTTAACCCACTTATTCACCTTAAAACTTCATGGTTCTGTAGACTGAAATTATATGACTGCTCCACATATGCTCAACAGTGCACAAATGGAATACTCAAGCTAGCACTATTCTTAATTAAGAGGTTTCTGCTTTAGGATTGATCACTACAAGAATGAAGAATGAAGACTATATATGCTCCACCCTCTTATAAGATTTTTTCCCTAAATCTTTCCTCCTGCAACACTGAGAATGAAAGGCTAATTCATCAGAATAAAAAGCCACTTCCAACTACACAGACATGCATTAACTGCTTAGGGGACAGTAAAAAAATATTTGCTTCAAAAAAGCCCCCAAAATCCCAAATATTAATAAAGAATATTTTAGTAATAATAGAGGAATATTTTATATGACAACAGGCAGAGAGGACATGCAGCAGCTCCTAAATCAACCTCTGAAGTGGCCGAATCAGTTATTTTGCTACACAAACAAGAAAATACCTTCTCTCTGCATTATGAAAAGACCCCCTAAGTCTCAGAAGTAGCAGCCTAAGACCATGCCTTCAGGCACCCAATTCAGGATCATCACATACTGCAATCAGGTTTAATTTCATAATTTTTTGCAGGATTTGACTCCTACACATCCAGTTCCATCCAAAAGAATTCTCTTGCACCATAGGAAGATGTTCACAACATAAATAGTTCCAACAGCTTAATATTTCTGGCATTCTTGTCAGCCATGACCATGTCCATAGCCCAGGCCGGCAGACCGGAAAACGTGGGAGCACCTTTGCTGCTACAGTAATATCATTTAGTTGCATGACAAATTGGCAATGAAAGTCCATTGAAAGCTGAGCTTGTACTGAGGCTGAGCCACCAGACAGGAGACCCGTGGAAACAACACTGCTGCATATGCACATATGCGGTATTTGCCCAATCAAGCAGTCTGACAGTGTCTAACAGCTTTGATTGTCGAAAAGTGAATACAACATTCCACTTCACCTTAGTCTGAACCAACTCAGAATCTGCTTAACAAACGAATCGTTCTTCCTGAGCTTTCATCACTTCCCTGCCGTTTTCAGCACCACGAAGCTAGGAAAGTCTGTCCCAAGTCGGTGAATCCATTCATCACTTTTTCTTGAAAGTAATTAGTTGCAACTTTCAAGATGCCAGAAATTGGGAACTTTGGAATACAACACTCAGAGAAACACAATTTACAAAGCTCTAGGGGCACTGAGATGCCAGAATGTTCTTCCAGAAGTCCAACTAGAACTTGTACAGTATTGGTGTGGGAGACACAAGGTATCAAACATCCAACCCTCTGCCTTGTCCAGTTTTCACTGCACCAGCATCTACTGGCCATGTCAATCCACCTGCCTCAGCATCCTTTCAGAGTAAGATGTCACACATGTCAGATGGTGAAAGCTCCAAAGTAAAAAGAATCACCACACTGAAACCAGCAGCGACAGAGGCATCTCTGCACTCACAGACGGTCAACATATTATTGGAGAAGGTCTTTCTCTAAAGAAACGATCAGCTGAGGTTCTTGCTACGTAAGTTTGTAAGAGCACACACCTTATTATCCTTAACACCCAAAACAGCATAAGGACTGGTGATAAGGCTTGTGATATTAAGCATATTAAAAAAACTATACTTGAAAATTTTACTTTCACCGGCATCACATTCAAACACAGCAAGGTCTGCTTTGCAGCACCAGGCTTCTCAAATGCTCTACTTGCTGCCCATGCGAGAACTCTACCTAACAGCATTAAGGTACCAACTTCAAAACGTCAATACATTTCTCAGGTAAAAAAAACCCTGAAGCTGTTTGTATGTGAGATTTGTCACAGGCAGTAATGATGGCTTATTTCTTCATAAAATTGCAAATATGCCAAAAGCTCTGTGAACTACTGAACACCATGAGGATGCATGGAAACACTAAGTCACTGGAGTGTGCAGTATATATAAAAAAACCAGGAAAAGACAGACTCTGTTCTAGAACAAATTGTAGATTAATGTTAAACTCAGCCCATCAATTAATTACAAAATCTAAGAGAAAAGAGGAGTGGGTTCGTCATCCACATATTTGCCTTGACTACTGAAAATATGAAGTATTCTTGCAATTGATCTGCTAGGTACAGTTGTGACGGGATCCATTAAGACAACTCTTGGAGAAAATTATGTAATATTCATAATTACTCATAGGAGATACAAACCCTTGGAAGGTCATGAAACCACCCCATTGTCTAGCTTCTCAGAATGTTACACTGCATGAAGTATACTCATTTCTTTATTACATTTGTTTACTTGTTTCTTCCAGTCTGATGAACTTTAGGGGCACTGATCAGAGCAAGGGGTGTACTAACACTCCATAACCACTTTACTTCTGTGATGACTATATAACTTAGGTCAAAGTTACAAAGTGCTTATATAGCTTGAGTTATAAAATAGCAATAAAACCTGAATCATGACTTTTTATATATCTATATAACCTGATATCAATATAACCTGAATAATAGCTTTTTTCATAACTTTTATACCCATATAACCTGATATAAATAACTTCCTATACAATGTAACGGCTAGTATACAGTTAACTAGTTGCTTAATGCTGAATAGACAAAAAAAAAGAAAAAAACTCACCAGGTGGATAGCTTGAGAGATAGATAAAGTATAGTAGTAATGAGAAGTTGACAAATGTAAAGTCAATTAGCCACAAAATAAAGAATTTAGGTCGGTTAGAACCAGACAGACCAAGGAACTCCGTAACTGCACATGCTCCGAAGACAAAGGTGAAAAGTTCAGATGCGAAGAAGACCTTCAAAGCCTTCATCAAAGACCCCCGACGACCCCCGAATTGGGGAGGCGCAAGCACAGTGCAAAGAACTATCTAATAACCATGAGATCATACTATGTAAATTAGTTCTGGCGCATATGCAATGATGTTGTAGTGACACAGTAACACTACGCAATATTTTCTGTATAAATATGACACAGCACTTGACCAGGCCGGGTGAGTTTGAGGGAGATATCTCCCTCACCACCAGCGCTGCAATAAACAAATAGCTGCTCTATAGGTATCGCTCCATGGGGATTTATTTCCAGGCTCATCTTTCAGGCATCACTGAGTACAGAATCAGAGAATCAAAAAGGCTGGAAAAGACTTCCAAATCCAACCTCGACTGAATAACATCACACTCACTAAAACATATCACGAAGCGCCACCTCTACTCCTTTTTTGGATGCTTCCAGGGAAGGTGACTCCGCCTTAAGATTCAGCGCCCCTACCGGATCGTGGATATGCCATTTTGCACACAGAAATACAACTGTGCAAGAAGGAGGCAATCACAGGTGACAGCTATTCCTGCTGACATTGGTAACTCAAAGCTTCCATCACGGTAGGAAGCCATTACATTAAACACTGTCCAAACACGAAACAATTTATACACTATTTATTTCTTTTTTCTCAATAAATATTTTATCTATATTTTTATATACTTACTTATTATTACATATAACTATATTAATTATATATTCCATCGTGCTTTACTTACATTACATATAAAAGTGATATTCGGTAGTATTTATATTGCTTATAAATAATCGATAAATTTCACAAAATTTAGAAATAATTCCATTTATTCAAATGTAAAACAGGTATTTCTTATATCTCATCTATATGTAAAATACAGAATTTACATGCCAGAAAACTAAGTGCAAATTATACTGGATAAAGAAATTAAATTTTTTTTTTAATCAGACTAAATTAGTACAAAAAATTTAGATCTGATTTTCCTCCGCATTTCACATGGTAAAACATGCAGGCAGCTAACAGGTTTATGGCATTTATCACTCGCTCAGAAAACGAAACCACGACAGAAACGGGCGATGCCTACTGGTAGCGCCAGGAAACTACAGCAAACAGCCCGTTCGCGGAAAACAATCTCCACCTCCCCGACCTGTGAAGCCGGAGTAAGTTTCGTTTCGCGTCACGACGGGGAAAAAAGAACCGAAAGGACACGCGACACGGCAAAGGCGCCGCCAGACACGGTATTTATATGGCAGCCACCGCTGCGGACGGGAAACGACCGGCGCTTATCACCAACACCTTGGACAGCAGAAACAGAGCCACAGAACCATTTCGGCTGGAAGAGATCTCTTGAGATCTCCCTCCGAGCCCGCGCTGTGACCGAACACCAACCACCGTGGCAACTACAAACGTCCTCCGGAGCGCGGCAGCGCGCCCGCCCGCCGCCAGGGGCTGCTCCCGCCGCCGCCCCGCACCGGCCTCTCAGGGTGCGGGAGAAAGGCGACGCCGACGGGGCGGGCGCGGTCTCCCCTCCATGGCCGCCCACCTGTCCCGGCAACAAAGTTCGCGGGCAGGCGGCGGGCGCGGCGGCCCCCGAGCAGGCTCTGACACCCCCGTCCCGCCCCAGACGC
>VZTF01007556.1:0-130320 GCA_013397755.1 Cnemophilus loriae | reverse complement strand
GGGGGGACAGTCACTGCCCTGGTCCCGCTGGCCGCACTATTGCTGATACAGGCCAGGATGCCGCTGGCCTTCTTGGCCACTTGGGCGCACACTGGCTCACGTTTGGCTGCTGTCAACCAGCACCCTCAGGTCCTTTTCTGCTGGGCAGCTTTCCAGTGACTCTTCCACAAGCCTGTAGTACTGCCTGGGGTTGTTGTGACCCAAGTGCGGGATCCGGCACTTTGCCTTGTTGAACCTCAGACCACTGACCTCGGCCCATCGATCTGGCCTGTCCAGATCGCTCTGCAGAGTCTTCTTCCCCTCCAGCAGATCAACACTTCTGCACAACTTGGTGCGAGGTGACTGAGGGTTCGCTTTATTTTGAGGGTTGACAATGAAGATACTAAACAGGACAGGCCCCAACACTGAGCCCTGTGGAACACCACTTGTGACTGGCCATCGTCTGGATGTAACTCCACGATTCTCTGGGCCCAGTTAGAGTACAAGAAAGCAAGTTGCTCAGTGGAGCTGAGCAGTGTAGAGTTTTATGAGAATAAAGAGCATTTATACTACCCAGTTAAGAGAGGAAGGATCAGTTGAGAGTTTTTATATAGGCTGTGACTCAGAGCCCCTCTAAATTATGGCTTGATGAAATTTGGAGGAGTGTGTCAAACCTTGTTACTTTATGAGTTCATTAAACAAAATTTTGTTTTACAGTGTACTTGTGTTTCTAGCCTTGAGACAGCACTTCCATTTTAGCATGCTAACTGCTTTAGGAAAAAAACTTGATCTCAAAATTAATATAGCAAGGGGTAGTGGTGGTTCTACCTGAAATGCAGGCACTTAATATACATGCAAATAAGTTCCTTACCCTTCAGCCTATCTGGAAGCTGATTTAAAGAGTGCCTGCAGTTGCAAAATTTTCATTTTGCAGTATGAAATATTTTGTTCTATGAACAACTGAGTAATTATTTTCAGTCCTTGTGGAAAAGAATTTCTTTTCTGGAAAAAGAAAGATTGTTTATATTCATCTACTGTATTTTAAAGTCAGATATCATGTTGTTTTTCAAAATTAATAGTAACAGTAGAGTAACCAATAATTTGTTCATCTTGCCCTTTGATATTTCAGATGATGCTCAGGAAAGTGGTTTTTTTTTTTTCTGTGCGTGCAAGGATGTATTTTTTGTTATATCCTGTGTGTATTTAATTTTTTTCATTCAAGGAATAAGTTAAATATCTGATTTCTTGTTTTTATTGAGGACAAATATTAACTAAGTTCCAGCGCTGGACATTTTTAGATAGTAAATATTTTGTATACGCATAATGAAAATTGCTGTGTCTTCACTAGAAGAAAGTGCACAGCCTCTCTAGTAGCTTTTTGCAGTGGCAAGGTCTTTTGAGTGATGCTGGGTGCTACTGCCTACATATGCTTTGTAGGTACAATGCTACAAATTCCAAATGATCGAAGAAAAAGTGCTGTTCTTCCTTAAGGTAAGAAAGGTTTTATATGTAAGAAGAGGAGCCTGTGGCACCTTGGATTTAGAACTCTATGGACCTTTGACCCGGCCTGTTAGAAAACGTACCTTAGTGAGAACCCCTGAGGTGTGAAACAAAAGAATATCGTTACTTGAGCCACTGAGGTGTGAAACAATAGCGTCTCTATTCAGGAAACCAAGCCATCTGAGAGAGAGAAACCAAGTCAGAGAATTAAACAATGAATTATCATCATAACATGAAAAGTAAGGTAGAAATGGAGAAGTGAGTTACCGAAGTGCTATCTAGTAATTTTTTTTGAATTTGCTTCTCAGTAACTTGACAAAAACTAGTGAGCAACTAAAGTGACAAAATTTGCGAAACACAGTCCACTTAGTCAAGTTGAGAGGACTGTAAACACAGTCCATGGTTCTGAAATACCTGACTGATGTGATAAGAGATTAAATTAAATTTTTTAAAATTGAAGGCAACGGAGAGAGAGATGGAGAAGAAGGAGGAGGGACAACAAACCATTAGTTCGACCTCCTGTGGTCCAAATTAACTCTTGTCATCTGAGCTTTGTGAGGAAAACTTATGTAAATTCTCACTGTTCGTTGTGTACTTCTTTAAAAAAATGCGAAGCGACATGCTCATTTAAAATCCAGTGGAAATAAAGGCTCTGATGACTACGGATTGCATATAATTAGTTGTGGAAAGCATGCCTAAGATGACTGAGATTTCCAAACTAAGAAAGTGTTATAGATGAAAGTATAAAAATGGGAAAGATAATCAGGACCTTCTAGTATATCTCACGAAGCAAGAAGGAACATGGAGTTATATTAAGAAACATGCAGAACTGACAGGAAGATCTGCTTTTCATAAAACATTTGATTGAACTATGAAATACGTAATGAGAATTAATAATTTAGTTAGGTTTAAACCAATTTTTTCTTCATATGAATACAAAGGAGATAAAGGACTAGAAAAATTAAGAATGGAATTATTCCCAGGAGACATCCAAATCGTATACTTTGGCCTTAGAATAAAATATTCAAATATTACTGAGTAGGAAGAGTTTAAGTTGGAAAACAAGTTATTCCATATCTGATCATTGTAGCTTTTTGCACTGTTTTCCAAAGCTGTATTTGGAAGGAAGACACCAGACTAGATGGATACTTACAGGATTTAGCCTGTCGGCTCTCCTAGGATTGTCAGGGAACTATTTGAGGGAAACCATGGTGATAGCAGGGAACTTCTCTGAAAAGGCAACCAGCAAGAAGCTCTTGTCCTTCACGTTTGACAAGGGCAAATGAATGCAGCCAAATACTCAGTGGTCATGAAATAAGTTTGATGGCAATCCACTGCACCTTGTGAGTCCCAGAGTCAACTCTCTCATGGGAAATTAATAAAGATGTACCAAACCTTAAAAACTTTCTTCCTCTGTAGACAAAGAAACATGAATGATTCTTGAACAAATACATGAGAACATGTATCTGGCAAGTGCACATTGGAAGAAAACAGTTTTTAATTTATGGAAGGGCAGCTGGAGTGTAAGATTTATGTCTTCAAGCATTGCTAAGAGTGCAAAGATTTTTAAGATCATGTCTGAAAAAGTCCCTCCAATCACACTCTTTAAGACTGGGATCAAATATATCATTCTCTCCTGTAAAATGTGTAAGAAACAGTAAAACTTGATAAATACATAGTCACAGAAAAGATCCTGCCACGTGTGTAAGACCTTATGCTTTTCCATTCAAATTGTTATTGCTGTTCTGTGGTCTTAGCTGAGTGTCTTCCAGGCTTTTTGTAGCTGAGCATCATTAGTATCAGCTTTTTTTTCTGGAGGGCTGCTTCCTCCCTCTTCCTCTTGCCTTGCTTTTGACACTCTTTTTTTACCCTTTCCCTTCCCCTGGCTGCTTTCTCCTTAACCTTCAAGGAGTGATTTTATCACCAGCTCCAGTAGCAGTGGTACCATGGACTCCAAGCAAGCCCAGGCAAGCCAAGTTGACTGCTCAGTTATATGTCTCTGCATGGCATTGCCCCATACTCCGGAGTTTGGGACGGTGACACAGTAAACATTGCCTCGTCTTTGTCATCGTGGGCATGTTTTGCCATGCAGAGATTCTTCAAGCATGTATCACAGAGTTTTTTTTGTAGCACTGTAGTGGGTTGATGCTGTCTAGATGCCAGGCACCCACCAAAGCCAGTCTCTCACTCCCCTCTGCAGCTGGGCAGAGGAGAGAAAATGCAATGAATTCATGGTTTGGGATATTCATGGTTTGGGATAAGGACTGGCAGAGATCACTCATCAAATACCGTCACGGGCAAAACACTTGAATTGGGGATATTAATTGAATTTATTACTAACAAAGTCAGAGCAGGTAAGAAGTAAAACGATAAGTAAAATAAATCTTAAAAACACCTTCCCCCCACTCCTCTCTCCTTCCCAGCTCTACCTCCTCCCCTCAGTGGCACAGGGAGGCGGGGAATGGGGGTTATGGTCAGTTCATCGCACGTTGTTCCTGATGCTGCTCAGGAAGCATGGGGTCCTGCTCCAGCATGGGGTCGCTTCCACAGGAAATAGTTCTCTGCAAAATGCTGGAATGTGGGTCACTTTTTCACAGTGTGCAGTCCTTCAGGCACAGCCTACTCCAATGTGGGATCCCCACAGAGTCACAAGTCCTACCACAAAACCTGGTCCAGTGTGGGCTCCTCTCTCCACAGGTCCCTGGCAGGAGCCTACTCCGGCTTGGGTTTCCCAGGGGTTCACAGCCTTGTCTTGGGCATCCACCTGTTCTGGTGTTGGTCTTTTCCATGGGCTGCAGGTGGATCTCAGCATCGCCATGGACCTCCATGGGCTGCAGGAGGACAGCCTGCTTCACCATGGTCCTCACCATGGGCTGCAAAGGAATCTCAGACCTGGAGCACCTCTTTCCCCTCCTTTTCCACTGACCTTGGTGTTAATAGAGTTGTTCCTCTCCCATATTCTCACTCTGCTCTTCTCTGGCTGCACTTTCATCTGCACAATAACCTTTTTTTTTTTTCCTTCTTAAATATGTTATCACAGAGGTGTTACCACCATATCTGATTGGCCCAGCCTTGGCCAGCGGCACGTCCGTCTTGGAGCTGCCTGGCATTGGCTCTGCTGGACATGGAGGAATCCTCCAGAAGCTTCTCCCAGAAGCCACCCCTGTAATCCTCCTGCTACCACAACCTGGCCATGCAAACCCAATACAAGCAGACACAAAAGACAGATATGATTTAAGGAGCTTCTAGGATAAGCATTTCTGTTCTCAGCACCCCTAATAAAACACCTGAGGAATAGCTTCTGAGGAATTAAACCATCCAGCAGTTGCTGGAAGAGATCCTCATTAATGCTGAATTGTCATTCCTTGATTTCTTGTTTATACCTTTAAAATTCTATATCTTTCAAGTTAGTGGTTTTCCTCTTAAAATACCTAAACTTATCAGAACAGTGCAACCTCTGACTGTTTTCCCTTTTGTGTGACTCAACTCTGCAGCTTTCCTTATGACTTTCTTACAGGTGATGGCCTAACCTTTGGGAGGGGGAAGAGGACAGTAAGTCACTACCCAGCAGTAGTCAAGCAGACCTCATTATTTGATGTCCATTCTGCATTTCAAATGTAGTGTAATTTCCATTGCTAATCAAGATGTTCCAGATAGTTAGAACTAGTAACTCCAGATGCTCTTTCCCAGGCAGAATAGTGAATGCCTTTGCTTTCAGCTGGGCATACCAGCTGTCATGCGTGACTGTGCTAGTGTTCAGTGTTCTCAGAAGAACCACATGATTTCTACCAATACAAAGGCATTCACTATTCTGAATCCTTGTAGGAAAAGTGAAGTAAAATTACATACATCTCGCTTGTTTCAAAATACTTATACACATTCCATCACCACCTGTCTTTCCTTCTGCTTTGGAGTCTTGCGAGACTGATAAATGTTTCTTTAGAGGTGAAATTAGAGTAACAGACAGTTTTATGCCTTTTAAATCTTTGCCTTGTGCAAAGAGTTCTTGAGACTAAAATGCTTATCAGGTCACTGCCAATTAAAACTGTGGTTTCACGCACAGGGTGCTAGGGAAAACACCATACAGGCCATACATCACAAAGGCTCCTTGTTATCATGAAGCTGTTGGTAAGAACTTATGGAATGGAGGGACAGTCATCCTGTAGACAGACATGTGATGCTGTCTACCTCAGGCAAATACTGGGACTGGTAGACCTTTATGAACTGGGGTTCACAAAAGGTCCACTCTCCACAGTAGCAGTAGTGCACAACAGACCTGGCATCTGTCATGTCTAGAAAAATCCTGTAAACAGATCAAGTTCTACCAATACAAAAAAAAAAAAAAAGCCTGCAAAATTAAGAGTTTCCTTAGGCCGAGTGATTGGTCTCTGCCAATCTCCTGATACAGGACTGAAGATGTCAGTGCACTTGCCTTAGATATGACATTGGCTAGGGCATTGATAGTCCCTCATCCGGTGGGGACACTGAGGACTATATGTCTTCTGTGCTTCTTCCATTTCTTAAAAAGGAATGAATACCATCAAATCTTTCAACAAACACCTAAAATGTAAAATCCCAGTGAAGATACAATAGCCCTATGTGGTGGAGAACTTTGCAAGCAAAAAAGACTCAACAATACATGATTTCATCATACCAGGCCCTTTTCACAGCCAAAAATTTGTAGACAGCAAGTACTGAAAAAACAGGTAAATTCCCTGTTCTGTACTACTGCCAAAAGAGGAAGGTTAACTGGCTCTAAAGAACACGTTCAGGTTTCTAGTATTAAAGCAAACCAGTGCACCACCGAGAAGAATGGAAAGATTATATATGTAGTCTCTTCAGATTGTTTGCAGTGCTCAAAATACTTGCATACCAAATAACCTGTAGATTAGGAATGAATAGGCAATACCCTTGTTCACACAACCTCCATTGCTTTACAGTCACTTAGCATGAGAGACCACAGACTTCCTTTTTTACTAGAGCATTGCACTGAGGGAGTTCCCCCTGTTAGGGAAAAGGGAATGTCTTCAGCTATTGGCTTTTTCTTCTTTCTTACTCTTTCAAAGATGAAGACAAAAATCATGTGTTTTGTTAATTCTACCACAGAAGTTGAAGCAGGGATGAGAACTCCCATAAAAGGCCAAAGCAGGAAAACTATTGGAAGTATTACAGAACCACAGAGCACAAATTGTTATCCAGCTCCGAACTAAAGGCTTGCATAGGCATGCCATGCTTTACATTGGCAAAACCAATGAGGAGCGTTCCAGTAGCTTCATACAAGTGAGCTGAACAGACAATGCAAAGTTAAAGCCTTAGCAGGCACAGGTTGCACCAGCAGAGGTTTAAATTGGCTGTTAGGAAAAATTTCTTCCAGAAGGAGCTGTCAAGCATTAGAACAGGCTGCTCAAGGAAGTGGTTGAATCACCAGCCCTGGAGGCATTTATAAATCATGAGGATATGGCACTCAGGGGCATGGTTTAGCAGCACACCTGGCAGCATTAGGTTAACAGTTGGACTCAATGAACATAGAAGCCCTTTCCAACCTGAATGAATCTACGTGATGCACTCAAGAAATATTCCAAAAAAGACCTACCAAGTTCTTGACAGTAATGAGAGTTTCTGACAACAAAATATGAAAAAAAAAAAACATACCCCAGGGAAAAGAAGAAAGCTACAGACAGAGTTCCAGCATGCTTCTACGGCATCAAGTGTTATTTTTTTATAGCTAAATACAAAAAAAAAAAAGCAGATGCAAGAGTGGTCATGTAAAGGAAATAGTTATTTACTATTAAGATAGCAAAAGCTTGGTTGGTGAAATTAATGCCAAAAGGACACCACATAAATCATTGTCAAAGCAGCGTGGCCCTATGTTCCTAAGAATTTTTAAAAAGTCATCTATTTTTAAAAAGGTTAAAGCAATTTTTATTCCTCTAAAACTTATATGAAGAAGATGTTTCTGTATTTTATTTTTCCTCTACACAATGCATGTTCAACAGCAAGGAGAGCCAGGGAATTAGTATCTGCTGCTAAGATGATTATCTAGTTCCTTGAGGAAAGTCAGATTAATTGGGATTTTATGTCATATTTCTACACTTGCAGTAAGAATCAGTCCTTCATAGAAAAAGGCATAAGAAATTTTATTGAGTATAAAAATACAAAAACTTGACACATTAAACTGTACAAGAGGTACACTAGCACTAAGTGAGGCAACTGTATCCATACAAAAGCCAAAATATACAAATGACTCATACTACTGAAATGTAGAGGTGCCGTGGTACATTCTCTTTAAGACTTTATATTCCGATAAAGAAACAAAACCAAACCCAAACCCAAGAGCAGTAATTATGTTCTAGTGCCTACTGCCTAAATTTAAAAGCCATCTCCAGAATAGAAATCAAAAATAACTACCTGACTTCCAATACCACAGAGGAGACATGTTCAAGGATTAAAAAATGCCTTCCATTTTTCAATTGTGAAGACACAGTACCTAGTAAACATTGGCTGATGCTGATCCGTTAGATTACAACAAACATGCCCATAGTATTTTACAGAACCTAGACCCAAACTTGAGGTGGTTCTAAAGGCAGTTTAGCTTAACCGATATACAGACCAATAACAAAAACATGTTGCCAATGGTATTAACATGGATTTTTTTATTATTTGGACTACTTTAATGTCAGAATATTACACTGGCCGGTGGATTAAGCTAAGGCATTGTGATTTTGATTCTTTAACCCATTTTCATTAGGATTAATATAAAGTCCTTGGAAATGCCATTTATTTTGCCTTCATTTAATCAACTGACTACTGCACATGGCAAGGAACCTACAGATGCTAAGAAACACAAGATCAGTTACAGAAGCAGAGACAAACAGGTATGGGGGAGTCAAGAGAGAACATAGTCCCTAAATAAGCACATACTTTAAAGGAATGTGGCTCTCATATTTGGCTCATAGTTTTGCTACATTAGAAGAACATTGCTTTAGATAACAAAAATGTTAAAGAGATCACAAAAGGAAAAAACTTCTAAAGAGAAGGAACTGGGATGTAGCAAGGACTAGTTTGTTACAGAAAACAAAAAGTACGAGTCTGCAAAGATAAGAGAAAAGAGGACAACAAAAGAAAGCATAAAAAATACCACCTGTCAGAATCTAGCTGTCAAATTAAAATTCTGGAGTATAAAAAAGGAACAGAAAATTAGAAGCTTAAGTAATGTCATTATTATCATACCTGAAACAAAATACTCATCCCAGAGCCAGAAGATTCACGCACTATGTTAAGGACAACTGAGTTTTAAACTCATTCTGCAGAAATAGCCTAGAATTAGGCAATTCAGTTTTTATTTGAGGTCTGTGTTTAGATGGTCTAACTCAAGTTTTGTTGTGTATCGTAGGGATCTGTGTTTCATTCAAATATTGTAGAATTAAGGAGCAACTTCCTTTATCTATCAGCTGCTAAAAGCTTTTAAACAACTACGAAATTGTTTTTTGTCTTTGTATATTTGAATGTCTGACCTCTAAAAACAACACTCAAATACTTCAACGCTTTCATTAGGAAATACCATCATAAACTGTCCAAGATACGATTGCTGGGTTTTATTTATTTATTTAACACAAAATTATACACAGAATAGATAACAGGATACTACTTCCACATAGCATTGATACGCCTTCTCCAAAGTATTTGGACCAGAGCTGCCCATACGCTAATTTTACTGTTACTTTCCTGAAGAAGAAAAATCAAATAGAGTCTGTCCAACTGGCCTAACAAGAAGAATACAGACATTTTAGACCATTTTGATGTATCTAACATGAACCAAACCTACCACTGATTAGATATACAGCCAGAATTCATCTGATGTCCTACTTAGCTTTCTCTGGTACACATATTCAAGAAGTTTAGTGAAGTTTCATCTGAGATTACAAGCACCTAGTGACAAAACTTTGTTTTCAAATGACAATCTTTCTTTTTCTAGACTATTTACAAGACTACTATATAAGGACTAGTCAATTTCAAAGAGGTTTTAATTTTTTACTCATGTAAGAGGCATCTCTGGGCAGTGTTATAGGTAACTGAACAAGCAGGAGCCAGACATTTACATTTAGTCTTGCTAGTAAAAGACTTGAGGAAGGATGTGAACTGTCTGTCATGCGTGTGCCCTAAATGCATACATATGCTATGAAATGCACAATCTATACTCTAGAAATGAAAGCATAACTCTTATCATTTAGCAATCTTGCACATTTACAAAAAACATAGCAGTATTTCAAGTTGTCAGTACCCTCTGCATTTCTGTTATCACTTGCTGTTCCATCTTGATGTTTCACTCTGTCTTGTTATTTTAGCAGGTTAACTGTACTCCTGTTTGACTGATGTTCCTAGAAAATGATTTGATTATAAAGAAGAAACAAAATGCAGTTGCTCCACAGCTGTCCTGTCACACTTGTTTGTAAGCATGTGTAAGATATTGAAAGTATGAAGTGTAAGCAAAGCTTTTTTTAAGAAAATGCAAATATATTGTTTAATTCTTTAATGTATTTGTGTCAACAAAACAAAGAAAGTTCATAACTGCTTCCTTACACTTAAAACCAGTTTCAGTGCTAAACACAGGTAGTTCCCCCATCCTTTCAGAAGGCACCATACCAGAGCTTCAGAAATGCAAAGTTTTCATCTTCACCTTCCTAGTGATTAGAGACTTTCAGCCTTCTTTTTATAACTGTCTAGGATGCTGGTCAGGTCTGACAATAGATCTTCAGACAAGAATTCTTCATAGTCTCTGTAAATTTTCACATTCTGTTCATCAAGGTATTTCTAGAAAAGAGGTACAGAAAGCTTTATTAGCTCTATCATGGTCTGTATTGTCCTGATTCTGCTAAAGCATTTTAAGCAGTCATTGCACAGGTTAACTGATTTCAGTTAAACACTTTCCTGAAAGACATCTACCAGAAGCAGGTTTAACCTGACAGGATATTACTGCTGAAACTTCATGATCAATTCTGATTCTTTATACCAAAGGTTTCGTCAACAAATTTACCTAGAACCCACGGACTCAGTGCAGCAGCTAAATAACTGATACTTCCTTAGAAAGAATAAATTCTAATTTCCAAGTGTTTAACTGCAAATGTCTCTAGAGAGATTTAATTCTGAATATCAAATTTTAGCTTACCACTATAGATGCTATATGAGTAGCAATCGTTTCTATAAGACGACTCAAGTTACCACCAACTTTTCTCTTCTCTTCTGTTGTTGTTTGCAAAACAACTTGATATCTAAAAGGTAAAGAAACTCACAAGGTCATGTCCATAATTAGAGACTTCCTGACATTTAAAGAATCACTTCAAGTCTGATTTATCATCATGTTTAGCCATACTTTTTTTCTATTAGTGTTAATTTGAACCAAGTTAGTTGGTTAGCTAATACTTAACTAAAAAAAAAAAAAATAAAAAGGACAGTATTGCGCTAACTGATAAGAAACAATGTACCTTAGAGTCAAAATACTCTTTCCAGACTTTGAGGTATAAAATGCAGTTGCCATGTAAGTTTGGAAACAAACTAATTTCCTTGCTACAACCTTATATATAAAAAAAATTACATGGAAAACAGGAGTTCTGATACAGCAGACAAATATTCTGGCAAAATATTGTTGAGGAGAAACATCTTTCAGTTGTTAACTTGTGAAATTAATACACTGAGACGGATACATGCTGAAACAACTTTATGTTACATTCAAGAGAATATCTTTATCCTTAAAAACCAATATAAACAAGGCAAACATGGAAGTTACGAGTCTTACTGTCGTTGGAGATCATGCAATTCATTTGTGGCTTCACTGAGACCTTCATTGACACCACTCTCAAGCAACTGTTTATGCTTCTTTAACGATTCCAGTTCATTTGCACATTTCTGCTCTTCCTCTTCTGTCTCCTGTAGTCATAAGGAAAGAGGACAAAAGAATTGCATTGCTCGGGAATAATTTGGATTTTTTTTCTTCTTTCTATTACCTGATTACATCCTAATGCTTGAACTCAAAATTCACACAAGTAATTCCAAGTTCAGAACTGAAAAAAACCCCCCAAGGACATCCCTCCCAAACCTAAAGTTTCAGGTATTTTCTGTATCATCCCCGCCCCAGAATAAGCCTAACCTTCTCTTTATTCCTGTAACCATATTTAAAGGCCTGTGTTGCAGCTATTTTCCCTTCAGAGTTAAACTCAAAAAGTGTTGTTTAGATAGTCTAAATAGCTTAGAAATGGCACATCATGAACAACTGTTTCTAGGTTAAAAAAATATAGCCACATTTGAGTAAGAAAATAGCTTTTCCTTTTTGTGTCTAAAAGAGAGCACAATTCCAAGTAATCATCTCTTCAAGGAGAATGACACTGTTGACGCTATACAATCCACAAAACCAAACAAAATTCTGCCATCAACTCAACATACAATTCTGGCAGATTACTGAAACATCATCCTTCAAAAATAATTGTAAATTTTAAGACTTACAAACAGCATTTTAAAAATTACAAGAGGAATTACATGACTATGTCTTATTATAAACATCCGGTGGCAACTGTGTATTTTATGAGTTTACTTTTAGAGAAAGGTACATGCAAGAACACAGATGAAAAGCTAAATTTCATGTGGTTTGAAAAAAATAAACTAAATTAATTGCCTTTAGCCAACTCAGCAGGTATTAGCAGTGAAATAACCCTGTTTCATGGCTATAGCACAGGAGTTTGGATTTACAAGAGCATATATGGTAAACACTAGCTTAGTTCAAAGAACATTTTTCTGCAGGGTACCACAGCCCCACCAGAGCCATGCTGTCAGAGAAACTGGGAACTACCAAAATAGCCACTCAGTTGTTAACTGAGAGGGCTATGTTTTGTTGCTGAACTACAAGTGAGGAAAAGGATAGGGACTGCTCCTGTGCTGGGAAAGGAAGCTAAAGCAAGCAACAGTTTCAGATAATCAAAACATTTAACATGCTTTTGGTGAATCAATGTTTTCCTTAGTTTTTACAGAAGCTGATTAAACATGTTTACTAAAAACTCTCAATGTATTTATTATATACACATTGATTAGACAAGGCAGATTCTGTTAATCCTAAAATCTCCTTCAAGCACATGCACTGAGACATCCTGAGGTCAGAGGATTGCTGCTGCTTTTATTACTGGATGCAGTAATTTATGATTTACAGGATTTGCTACAGTATGATGCCAGATTCTCTTACAAGAAAGTGAAAACTGATTCACGTAAGGTACCAGTCAAATTGCTTTTCTGAAAAGAATGAAAAACTCCTGTAAGAGAAAGGAAAGAAGGCAAAGGCAGAGGCCCAAACAAAAACACAACCCAAAAACTTATCTATAAATACAAAGAGTAAGGATAAGGGTATCATTAAGGATAAGTTGTCATCAACCTATAAGAAGTTCTACCTTAAGCTTCTGATGGTAAAGATCATCCAGCTTTTCAGCTTCTTCTGTCAGCATTTTCACACTGCGTTTCTTGTCCTCTACCATTACATTCACCTAGGATGAAAACATAACCAAGGAAATACGGTTCAAAAAGAATTCCAGCATATAAATTCATGCCATCACAAACAACACCTGGTAGCTCAAAAAAAAAATTAAGCGAGGCTAGCTGGGATGGCATTACCTTTCTTCATAGCAGCCTGTATTATGCTTTGTTTTGGATAAGGGGCTAAAACAGCGTTGGTAACACACCAATGTTTTGGCTACTGCTGAATAGTGCTAGCACAGCATTCCAAGGCTTTCTATCCCTCCAAGGACCCCTCACTGAGTAGGGTAGGGATAGGCAAGAGATGGGGAAAGTGCATAGCCAGGCCAGCTGGCCAAAAGGACATTCCACACCACATAACATTATGCACAGCAATGAAATCCAAGGTAAAGGTAGAAGAATGGGGGAATAAATTCTCCCTCTTTCAATCCATCCCAAACCCAATATTGCTAAAAATCTTCCTGACAATTTGTCAGTGATGGTAAGCCACACAATCGACTGGAATGACCAACTTATTAAAAACAAATATTTCCAATGTTTATGGTCAAATATATATGTAAGCTACATAGATTTTAATTCGGTGAATCCACAGTATTTCAACCAACAAAGACCCCGGTTCTTAGAAAAAGTTTTAGGTTCCATCACAATTAAAGCAGTTTTCTCACACCTTCTCCCCCTCTACTTGTCCTCAGAAAAACCCCAACCAATCCAGCAAACCAACCCAAACAAAAAAACAGCCCACCACACCACACTTCACCCATGCAGAAAGTTAAATGAAAGCAGCAGATAAGGTTTTAGGGGTTGGTGTCTTAGTCCTAATCTTCATTAACCAACACACCTGTTCCAATGTATCTTCCAAAGTCATTTTCCGTTGAGTAGCTTTACTAATTTCTTCCTCAGTCTCGTTGATGATCTCCATGAGGGGAGCCTGTAATATGCATACAAGAAGATCCGGCTAATGCAATTTGCTTATTTGAACTACAATGCATCTTTTCCTTCTATTTTTATATAGGCTACTGTATTCTCCAATACCAAATTTCTTTCACATTTCTTTCACACTACAATGTCGTTACGGTGACTCATCACACAAGCTTTTCAATGGTATTTCATTGGGAGATTGAGAGACATTTCCAGCATTTCCAAAGAAACACATACTTTTTGTGAGTGGTAACTAAAGCCTTCAGTGTTGACTCTACTTACCTTGATCTGAGTTCTGTATTTGACTAGGCAATTTGGTCCTGCCTCAGGATTAAACTGGATCTCAAAGTCGTGGCCTTTGGAATTCTCAGCACTTACTGGAATTAATTTCAGCTTTCGAGCCAATTTATGATACTCTGCCAGTTGCATTTCGATCTGCTCAGAGGAGAAGAGGGCAGAAATCATCGAAGAGATACAAGTGAAAAGCCTTGCAAAAAGTATTCACATAGTACTTTAAACAAGTTCCTGAGTTACTCTGTATAGACATGATTCCATGTGACACCACAGTATTCAAGTAATGCCAGTCCAGCAGTTTGCTGGATTAGGTATTGTTTTATGATTCTTTCAGAGTTTGCTCAGCGAGATTTCTCAGTGTAGATGGCTGACACTGAACAGTTTCACCTGCGGTTTTCCATATTCATCTGCCATAACTTTTCCTGCCTCAAGTTTTTGAGAATTAGCTGATAGGGAAGTAAAAACATCCTGGAAAATACTACTAAACCAATGATCAGTCATGTCAATATGCCTTCTCTCAGTAGTTTTGACAGGAAATGCCACATAGCCACACATCCTTATAACAAACTATTTTGAGCATGCCTCTAAACAAAGCTTATTAAATGCTCTAATTTCTAATTAATGAGTGCTGTTTATATGTAAACATTAAAGAACCCAAGTTTTTTTTCCAGTTTTATGTGTTTCATACTTGCACATGAGGAATTTAAGTTAATACAAGTGCTTGATAAATAGTAACTCTGCCAAATACCAAATAAATTTGAAAGTTTTTTCTTTAGCTCTCCAACTGGCAAGGCAGAAGCTTTTAAATCCCATCACTTACAGGACTATATCTTTTCATTCTGTTTGAAGGGATTGAACTTGGCTCTTGAAAGATATTACAACTTCTATACAAAGAACTAATCAGGCCCTAAATGTATGCAAAGCTATTGATTCAAATTCACTAGTTTTGCCTTACTTCCTTGCTATGAAATATTAACATTAGCCTGAAATTTCTTGTATTATCAAAGCAATGGCATGCTAATGTTATCAAAGCTCTTAATGCTACAGCAGTGAGAGCTGACAGTGCTGCATATTCTAGCTACACCTCGTACGATGCAGAAAAAAATACATTTCCATTAAGCGCAAAACAGAAAAAGGGAAAAAAAAAGAGAAACATTTTTCAGAGATATTGTAAACAGAAGCCATTATTGTCAGTTTTGTCTGGTTAGATACATGTATGGTGTTGTTAGATTATTTAGGAAAGAAGTTAGCAATACTCCAATTTTAAGCTTGCATGATGAAAACTGACAGCCACCTCTGAGTGTAGTGGGGTTTTCACATACCGCCTCTTTATTCCTAGCATATTTTAGCTCTTCATTCCACAGCTGATGTTCTTCTGCTTCCACTTCCTTAGTCAGCTTGTTAACGGTTTGCTGCAGCTCATTTCTCTCGTGATTTATTCTCTCAATGTCCGCAAGTGAGTACTTTTGGTTATCAAAGATGTGCTGGAGCCGGGCATTCTCCTGCTTCATTGCTTCTACTTCCATTTCTAAGTTCACAAAACATTTGTGAAACAGACATAGAATACCAGCCTATATACATAAACCTAACCTCTGTATTTTATGAGTAAATACCATAATTATTTATTACATATCATTAGCGTTTCATTACTCTAGTGTATAAAGAGCTATTAGACAAAAAAATCTTTATTAGCAATCCATTCTGGAAAGTTTATTTGTAGCATCATCATACTCCAAGTACCTCGCTCTGTCCTCAAGCTAAGAACTACAATTATTTAAAGACTATTTCTAGCTTCACTGTCCTGACTGTGATCAAGACCTTCTTACCTGTTGTCTCAACTTCATCATTAACACTTTCCAGTTTTTGATCAAGGATGGCTATATGAGACTCCAGATTAGCCAAGTAAGCCTGGTATTTCTGGACGTCTGCTTGAAGAGATGATTTCACATTTCGTAGCGTTACTCTACGATCCTAGGAAATGAGTTAAAAGAACCACCACTTTTAGACTTAATATAAAATAATGACTTCACTTTCCAGACAAGATAGTAGAGTAATTGGTTAATATCAATAGCACAAATATAAAACTAAAGAACTTTAATAATTTTTTATCTCTATGACAGCTGAGTCAAGTCAAGCACCTTTAAAATAACAGCAAAGAAGGCTGAAAAGATTCTTGCATTTCAGCATTAAAACTCTCATTTGCATCAGACACTGCATTTAGAAAATTCTTACTATAGGTAGTTCACAACTTAACTCTAATAATATATGGAGGGCAGATAAAACTAGGGCATGGAAAGCTGGGAATAAACCCAGCACATTTTGCACAGTTGGCAGGAGTCTCAATTTGCCACCTGCACAGCCACTAACCCAATTTTAAACTCATGATGCATTAAAAGCAGAATCCAGCTTTTCAAGCAAAATATTTTCCTTAAAATCTATTGTTACCACTGAATCCCACACCTCATACCAACACATTTGGAAAAAATCATGTTGAAATTTATATTAAAAAAAAGTGGTTTGACTAGTTTGTTAATATTTCAGTTAATACAAGGCCTTATTACCTGGAAATATCTGCACATTATCAAACAGTGACTGAGGACTCCACAGAAAATGTCTTCTTCTTTAATGGTATAGAGTCTGTAAAAACCTGGCCTAATTAAAATCTCAAAGCACTGAAAATAATTTTCCATTTGTTATGAATCATAAGTATCTTCATTCAGAAATGGTCAATAATATAAAATTCAACTCCACCATAAAAACAGAGACACAATTTACTAACCGGCTCGCTTTCCTTTTCTTTTTCTAGTCTTGCAATCTCTTCTTGAAGTCTTTTGTTGTCAGCTGCTAAACTTTCTATCTGGAATTGATCTATATTAAATAAATCCTCTGTGGAAGAGCAGAAGAGAGAGTGAGGTTACAAGTTAATCTCACTTAATGTCACCACCTAATGTGAGTATCTGAACTTTAGCTTCAGCACAGTAAATACCCATTATCTGGACAATTATTTTACACTAAAGAAATAACTAAAAACAACTAAGCAACCCATGAGAAAAACCTTTCATTAAAATGCAACCAGGCAAAAACCCCAAAACAAACAAGAAGAGAAATGGGTTTCTCAGTCCTCGTGTCAAAAAGAGCTCAAAGTCACTCCCAAGAGGTAAGATTTCCAAACTCTCATACAGCCCACACCACAGGATAGTATACAAGTCAGACTATCTTGTGAAGCTAGAATAGATCAAACTTGTTTAACAACCTCTTTCTTATCCATATACTTCCTTGCCTCTTGACACATCTTTTCCCTAGCTTCACTTGGCCTTTGCCAAGCAATGGGATGATTATTTTTTCCTACTAATATCCAGTAACAGTGTGGTAGCTTGTTTCCTCTCCAACTGATGGCTCCAGTTTGCAAATAAAGGGCCCTTAATCTGCCTTTTCATGGGAGAGCAAAGAAAGTAAGAAAGGTTTTTCTTCCTTTGTTCTCAAATTCTGTTTGTATTTCTGTAGGTGGTGAAATGAGTGAGCCAAAAAAACCTAATAATTTTCCACCTCCCTGAAGACAAACACAGGTTCATGCTGACTCATATACAGGAACCCTCACAACACAGTTTGGAACTCTTGCAGACTGTTTTCAGAGCTTTCAAAAGCTGAACTTTCTTACTTATCAGGTATGCATCCTCTGACAATATTTTTCTTTTTTTTTAATTGTTAACTTTGTCAGACAGAAATAAGAGTCATCTGCATAGATGGAATTTGCATCTGAAGAATTGTATCCTGGTTTTCTGTGGCAAAGCCATTAAAAAATCAGGTGACACAGCTACAGCTGATAGCAGATCATGACCTATCCATCTGTACTGGTAAAAATATATAAAAAAAGAGTGAATTAAGTTGAGGTAACTGAAAGGTACTTAGAAAGTTCAGATTCTCTTTTCTCAGATCACTTTCACTTGTAAACTGAACAAACCAATGCTAGGAGAAAAGAAACTAGTATCACAATTGAATATTAATTAAAACTTGAAAACTTACTTAATTTTGACTGCACTTCAGCATCCAGTTCTTCAAAAGTATCTCTCCCTTTCATGAAAAGCTCATAGCACTTCACAGAGTAGTCCATGAAAAGCTGAAAACAATTTAAAAATCTTTCATTTCAACAATTCCAAGGCCTGTAAAATATCTGGATATTCTAAAGCTACTCAATCAGTGGAATTAAACAGACTCCAAAAATATCTTTCACTGTTTTGACTGTACTTCTGTAAAATTCAACTTTTTTCGTCCCTTTGAACATAGAATGCTAACATATTATAGGTAGAAGGAGGCACCTATAATTCACATTAAGAAAGGTCTGGAAATGTTACATTTTTCTGGGATATTTAACAAGCATTGTAGGTACAATATTTAAGAATTTTTCATCTTCACACATGTGATTCTCTCAGGCTAGTTTATGGAAACTGTAGATCTGTTTAACAGACCTCTTCAGTAAATATGACCATTAAAATTCAGATCTGCAGATGTCAAAGAACTAATCTAGAATTAAAGAAAAGTTACCCAGAAAGAATTTGCTAGACACTAAGTTACAGATGTTTCAGAAGCAATTACACCAGTACTGTGAATTTTGTATCAACATATATGCATATATATCAGTGTAGAAGAACATATTTAGTATAAATGCATTTTTACTTGCCAACCATCAGGTTGTAACCTTAGTCCAAAATTATGATTTAACATGATTTTTGCAATTTTCTAATTAAATATTTTAGCTTATAATGCAACCCCTTCCAAACACCTGTTGTGATTTAACCCTCAGTTAAATCTGAGTAGTACTAATAATCTATGATAAATTAAAAAGAAAGCAAGCTGTTGGATTTTTAAGTGCCTGAATTACATTGCCACCCTATTTTGTGGCTCAGAAATAAAAGATTACAACCAATTTTTACATAGTAAACTGAGTAGATATTGGCAGAAGCCACTATATTTAGAATTAAGTCACTGTCTTTACGCTGCACTGCTGTTAACCTCAGAAGCCTTCAGTGCTAAAGCAAAATATACCAGAAACTCTACTAAAACAATAAACAGCATAATGATTCCCTTTCTCCACAAAGGAGAACTGAAACAGTAGACACTTCAGAGAATAAGGCATTTCTTTTTAATACCCAGTCTTCAGCAATAGACTGGCCATGATGCCTGATCAGGAAATAGTTGATTAGGCTTTTTATAAAATGCTACTCTACCTCCTAGAAAGCGTTGTGAATATAAAAGGGAACAGAATCTATAAATACATGACACAATAAACTAAACTGTATTTAAATTGTGTTGTTACAGCACATGGCAAAATTCAGTTGAGCAATTCTGATTCTAATTTACTTTTTACGGTACCTTATTATGTACAATTCCATCATCCGTCTCTCCTCCCCAGCTCTGTCCTTCATCGAACGATGGTGCATTTTCCCTGATCGCAGTGTACAGCTGAAAAGCAGAGGTGGACACACAAAGAGCAAACGGGAAGACATCCATTAGTTTTCATATCGGCTTCATGATAAGAAGCAGAGTAACACTGGATTAGGATTTCAGCAAGCAGGTTGTAATGAGCCTGTGCTGAGTTGACTAAATACACAGGTAAGGAGGCATGAACTGGACAGTGAACACTGCCAAATTGTCTTGTGTCTTTTCAGCAAAAAAGGACAGGATTTTCATGGGTGCTCAGTTCAGCAGTGGTGAACTTCTGTCATAGATTCCAAATTTTGCTCAGACCTGAGCTGGCAGCAACAACAGTTACCACTACTGAAAAAAAACCCCACCAAACTAAACAAAACCAAAATTAAATAAAAATACCTCACCCAAACACAAAACTCGCCACTGTATAAGAATCACAGAATATCTGGATAAGAATCAATTGAAAATTCCATCCTTAGGCTTCAGATTTAGCAGAGAATGGCAGATGTCACAACATTTGCACTGACGGTACATGTTCTATTCAGTGATTATACCCACTAACTTCTCACATTTAATCTACGTATAAGTCAGCATTTCCCTGCCTTTTTTTAATACATTAATTTATCCACTGCATACATTTAAAGAGAAAAATTATCATAACATGAAAAGCTCAATTTAAAAGTTACTAAAACATGAGGCTAAGGGTCAGCTCCCACTTGACAGCTAAGAACACCTACCTTTTTCTATACATATATGTTAAACAAGGAGATTTGTAGAAAATATTACTAGATCTGTATTGAAACTAACATTCCAGCCTGGAAAGTGGAAATATTTATCTTAAGACAAATGTTACCTTGACACAATCAATTAACCAAACCAAAGCTGCCACAATTTGAGGCCAGGTGTGTGGTGCTCCCACGGTGTACATGGAGCTTTTTGACAGAGGAAAAGGGTACCTATAAGGCCAAAGAAAATACATTTTTGATAGCTGTGGCAAACAGTGATGAAAACAAACCAGCACATTTTGAAAATAAAGCAGCACATTTTTTATGTAGATGAAGGAAGAGCAAACTTAACTGTACTTTACACTATACATCAAAGGAAATAAGTCGAATTCTTACAGCACTATTTTATTCAGTTATCATAGGTTTCTCATTTTCTGATTCATAGAATATCTTGGTTTGAAAGGGATCCCTAAGGATCGACAAGTCCAACTCCCTGCTCCTCATAGGACTGCCTACAACTAAACCATATGATCAAGAGTGTCATCCAGATGCTCCTTGAACTCTCAAAAGACAGCTTAAAGTGAGTCGCCAGAATTAGCCATTTTATCCAGAATTACACTTTTGGTGCAGCAGAGTGTAATCCTTTTCAACATTTCAAGCTAGGTCAGCAGTTTCAAATGTTACGGATTAAAACAAAATTTTATTAAAATGCTGAGAAGTGAACAAAACAGATTTACACCAACATTTAAGAAGCCCTGGCACCTTCACACCATCACGGGTTCAAATCTACAGGAGTAGAATATACTTTTTTTTTTTTTAAAGGAGACTGAAAATTCACAATTATCAATAGGCAGAGAATTTTCTTCCTTGGAAAGCATTGGGGCGTTAATGATTTCAAACACTGAACAAATTCAGCAATAAACCACCCAGCTACTTAGCATTTTTCTCACCTGAACAGTAATTTTTGTTATTTCCACATTCTGCTTTGAAAGCAGAATGAGAAAAATTGCAGGAAAACATATTTTAAACTAAATTAACTTGATCCAAAATTCTGGAAATTTTAGTTCTTAGATTCTAACAGAATGAACAGAAGGGTCTATAAAAGAAAATTGTGTCTTGTCTTTCAAAGTTTTATACAAAAAAATCAATTAAATTTTACATTACAAAGCAAGATTCCAAGAGCTTAAAGTTCTGCAAGTTCAAATATAAAATGCATAGTAGACTCTGAAAATCAGAGAGTAAACCTAGAGCTAAACAAAAGTGAAACAAAACAATCACAACATTGTATTTTTAGTGTCTCATCTGAATAAAGAAACCTATCCATTCTCCCCAACTATCAATGCAGAATTCATAGCTTTTAAATTTCTACCCATAGCATATCTATTTAGCCCAGGAGACTAACAATAATCATCTTACCCAAGGTCTTTAAAAACTTTGGGAATTTCCTCTTCAAATTTTGAGTCAGGCAGTTCATAAGAGGGGCAGAGGAATCTATAGATAAAGGTGAAGATTTTTAAAAAGTCCTTAACTGATGGAGACTGTAGTGATTTCATGGAAACGTTTTGGGCATAAGCATTCTCAACGAGGAACTGTGGAAAAGAAACATGGAATACCAGTCACTAAATAAAACTTAGAGCTGAAACCAAGAAAAATAAATGTTTTGATTAGTACATGTTACACCTCATAACATATATGCAGAATAAGTTAATATGTTACCTCACAAAGCTTCTTGATACATTGTTGGATGAATGCCTTGTCGTGAAGGGGCCTGGGATCCTTTATCTTTTCTGTCCCGAACACCCCGTACTGGCTGTTGCGTGACCCGCCAGCCCCACTCGCTCTAAGGACAGACAATAAATACAGGCCTTGTGACAATACATATGAAGAAGAACTCTCTTCATGTTTAAGTCACAACAATTGCTATTTTTATGTTTTCTTTGCATTTGTTTTACAAAGTCATACTTGAAGTTTTCTCTTCATTTAAGGTGATTGGAAAAACACCATCAACCTGGAAGCCACAATGCAACATGTACAAAGGCAACGTTCCTGCTCAACAGCATTTTTTTATTGTTTAGTGGTCAAGGACTGGAGGAAGGCAAATCTGAAGGTCTGCTTGCCTCAGATCCATCATTCCCTATAATAAAAATCTGTCAAGAAAGAAAAATGCCAAAATTACGTAGGACCATTTTTGTCTTAATTTACAGTGCAGAGAACAAAACCTATCCATACCTCTTCCCAAAACAGCTGACTTTTCTTTCTGAAGCTCCAGATGTAGGCTTGCTCATGCTCAGTTTCCCAAAGGTGCTTCTGTCCTTCCTGAGGAATAGAGAGAAGGATTCAAGTGACTATTTCTACCAATTCATCTTTTTGCTCATACTACACACACACTCATACAGGCACCTTCATCACAGCAACATCTTAGAAAGGTCAACTGATGCACCCAGCCACCTCCTAAGAAACATGTAAGAAAGTGTTACCATTTGAAATGCGACACAGGTACACAAAAAGGTTAAAAGACGTATTTTTTCAAAACTGGAGCACTTGTGTAAACATCTTTGGCTGCAAGGAGCCTTCTTCTCACTGTTTCCATTTTTTCCCCTCAGCTGCTACATACACACTCAAAAACACTATGATAAATCTCTTCAGAATTAGTTTTATATACTTATTTTTAGCAACGTGACCAGCAAGACTTACATCTGAGGTGTTTGAAGACCCATCTTGTTGTTGTCCTGCACTCTCAGTGCCATCATAGATTGTCGACTGCTGCTTCCAGCAATACTCGAGCTTCGCCTCATTGTGACTGAGCTGTAAATCACAATCCCTCAGTATCAGAAATGCCAGGATCTAAGGGTATCTTCCTTTCTAAGTGCCACAATGATTTTCCAAAGGCTCAGAATAAACAAGCAGACCTGTACACTGGACCACAAAAAAAAAAAGAAGAACGAAAAAAGATTGAGTAGGTTAGACTCCAGAAATATATAGCAGCAGCCACAATCTTTTAAATCAACTGTTTTATTGATGAAAGTGTCACTGCTTATTCCAAACCTACTGTTTTGCCTTTCTTTATATTTGGTCACTTCAAACCTACAGGTTCCAAAAGCAAAAGAGCTTGAGAAATTTTTCCGTTTAGTCCACTGGGAAAAAGGCCACACTACCACGAGTATGCAAGTACTGCTTGCAGCACTTCAGCCATACATCAGCTCCTGAGCTGCTAATTCTGAGCATACCCATCCATTTGCAAATGATCTCCCACTATCATAGCACAATAACTGGAAAACCTATTCTGAGATAATATTACTAAATGCTACATCCAGCCTTTCCTTAACACCTCCAGGGACACTGACTCCACTACCATGCTGGGCAGGTGTGCTGGTTCTTTAAGCAACCTTAACATACTCATTGACGATGGCAGTCCATTCCAGTGTATAATCGCCCTTTCTGAGGAGGAATTCCTCCAACTGTCCCACCTAAGCCTGGCACAGTTTGAGACTGTGTCCTCTCGCTTGTTGCCTGGGAGAAGAGGCCGACCCTCATCTGGCTACACCCTCCTTTCAGGCGGTTCCAGAGTGATAATGTTCCCCAGAGCCTCCTTTTCTCCAGGCTAAACAACCGCAGCCCTCTCAGCCACTCCTCGTAGGACTTGTGCTCCAGACCCTTCCTCAGCTCCGTTGCCCTTCTCTGGACACGCTCCTGCACCTCAAAGTCCTTCTTGTAAGGAGGGGCCCAGAACTGGCCACAGCACTGGAGGTGCGGCCTCACCAGTGCCGAGTACAGGGGGACTGTCAGTGCCCTGGTCCTGGTGGCCACACTGCTGCTGATATAAGCCAGGACCGTGTAAGAGCAGAGTTTGAGCAGAGATTTAAGAGCAGTTTGCCAGAGCCAACACGCCAGCAGGAAAAAAAGAAAAAAGGCAGGAGCGCGGCAGAGCTGGGCGCAGCTCCACCCGCTCGCCCTGACAGCGCGCCTTAACCGTAGGGAAGGGGACCGGGGGACTCGGCAGCGAGGCCAGCCCGGGACTCACCGCCGCCTCACGGACACCGGTCCCGGTGGCTGAGGTGTTGGTGTTGCTGCCACTGTCCTCCTGCTCCTCACAGAGCCCGAGCCCTGTCCCTGTCCCTCTCCCCGCCCTGCCGTTACCGCCAGCGCCGCCACTGCCGCCTCCTCGCAATTTCAAATCCGCCCGCCCGGACGTCGCCCACAGCGTCTCACGGAACTGCGTCACGGCGGGGCCGCGGGCTGGGGGGCGCGGGGCGGAGGCGGAGCGGTGGGGAGCGCGGGGAGGCGGAGGCGGAGGCGGAGGCGGAGCGGTGAGGAGCGCGGGGAGGAGGCGGAGGATCCCCATGCCCGGAAGGGCTCGGGGATGGGTCGTGGCCGTACGGGGACATGGCGGCGCCCGCGGTGAGTGTGTGCCAGGCGCTGCCGTAGCACGGCGAGCCCAGGGGTTTTCTCCAGCCACCGAGTTCTCCTGCGGAAAAGCCCGAGCTCTCGGTCCCTGTGCGCCCTCGGCGATGGGAGTCGGTGTCTCGCCTCAGCAGCGCTGGGGCCACGGCTGCCGCTGCGCCTGCCCCTGTGCCTGTATTACTGCTCCCGGGTGCTGTCATAGTTGTCCATGCCTCTGTATGTATATATGGCACATACATGTGTGTGTAGATATAGTGTATGCATATGTATATAGTATGTATATGCGTGTTTATGTGTGAATATACGTATCGTGTATGTGTGTGTATATAGTTTGGGCATATATATGGTATATATATATATGTAGTCTATATAGCACGTGTATAACATATGTAGTAAAGATATGTAGTGTATATGTATATATATGTGGTGTATATACAGTGTATAGATATACACACATGTCGTACGGTCGTAGACATAATCGGTGTGAGGGCTGTTTTCTGACTTGTTAAAAAGAGCCAGAGTAAGTGCATACCGTGTAAAAGTATACAAAGTCATATAAAATTTGCGTACTATAAAAAAAGTAGTAGTATAGGGATGAACGTAATTGGGAAACCAGCTGAAGTCAGAAGTTTCAACAGTGTGCCCTACATGTGTATGGAAGTGTCTGTCAGAATGTAGGTGCTAATTTATTAAACGCTGATAATTTTGTAGAGTGAATTTTTTAAAAATTCCCACAGGAGAAGGTTGCCCCAGGAAGTGCGTATGGTTGGTGAAGGCTATGGCTTCAGGGAGCTGATTCTTCTTCCTGGAAAGGGGCCTTATGATGTCTGTGGTACATCGTCTGACAGCAGGATGGCTCGTGGATCATCTCTCTTTCATCAACCAGTGTGGCTATGAGATCTGTGACTCCTTTGCACACCCTGGTGGTGTCCCTCACAATACTTCTGTCACATCTACTGAAGACTGTCACAGTATTTCTACTTTTACTGCCGCCCCCTCATCAAGCGTTGGTCCTAATTATGATCCTGGAGATGCCATAGAAACAGAAGGTAAAAGAGCAAAAATGAGATACGTGTTTCGGGAGGAGTTCTTTGATATTTCTAAGCCCCATATAGCTGCAGCTCCTGAGGAGCAGCTGTGTCAGGGATGCCCTGAGGTGAGTCTGACAGAAATAAAGGCCAACAGCAACAGAGAGGAATACCGAGAAGGAGCAAAGAGTGACATTGGAGATTCTCTTGCCACTGCTAGGAAGGTATGTTCTCCGTAACACCGTAAGTTGCAGTAATCCGTTGATAAATAATATACTACTAATATTGTTTTGCATACCCGAGTCTTTTGAGTTAGTGTAGAAGAGTGGGAACTTTTGAGGATATTCTTGTGTCCCTTATGTCAGCAATGTGCATTCTGTGTCTCATAAGCAGTGGATTGCTCCCGAAATCTCTTAACACTGGTTGTGGTCAGCTGCACATCCTGAAACTCTGGTAACTTGAGATTGTGCAGATTAGCAAGTTGGGAAGGACAGTATGAATTTACTTTCAGTGTTGTTCAGTACTGTTTCATATGGACAAAAGAAAATAAGAGTCACCGGTCTAAACCAATAAATGTAGTCATGAAGACGTATTTAATTTTTTTCTTATATTGGTAGACTGCACTTGGCAGCTGAAACTTTTAGTATGGGCCCAAAGGAGGCACGAGCACAAACTGTGACATGCACTAGGTACCTTCAGATCCCAGTGCCATGAATAATTTAAAACAGCTTTAAGCCTGTGTACCTTGTGAATGCCTGCAGCAGCTTAGGTATTTTCAGATCTTTCTGCTTATTTAACTTGTACTTGTGATAGAAAATGAGATGGAATTTTCTTCTGCTCTTAAAAGAGTTAATTTGTAATTTAGGTATGTTTAATTTTTGTTCCCTTTTTATTTCATTTTAGAATTATATGGATTCTTTTTTCTTTGTTTGTTTTTTGCTAATTCGGTAGAAACGTAAAAGGAAATGTGTATTCAACCAAGGTGAACTGGATGCTTTGGAATACCATTCAAAGGTAAGTTGGAAAAAACGTATATTTTGTGTGTACATGGTAGTTGACTTTGGGCATGTGCAGAGTGGAGGGCGTGGTTGCAAACAAGTTCTGTTCTTGTAGCGTATTCCACTGGTGCAAGGAAGGAAAGGGAGGGGAAGGTCAATCTCTCCAATCCTTAGGTGAATAAGTGCTTACAGAGTAGATCTTCTATGTAGATACGTGTGAAATTGCATCTGAGACATTACAAAGAGCTGGAAGCTGCATTCACAAAGTAACTTTGACTGTTATAGATAATTGAACATTGTGATGAGTTGAGTATTAGGAAGTAACTGATTTGAAATTGGCAGCGTAACCTGTTCTGAAGATCAGCTCATCTTTAGTGTTTCAGGACCCTGAAGTGCTGGAGTTACTCAGAGCGTTTGTGACCAAATATGATTCAAAATATTTTATTCTACAACTGAGAAAAAAAAAAATTGATCTTTCTCTAACATTTTATATTGTCATACTAAAGCTTAATGAATTAATTGGAATTCAAATCTGTATGCTTATGGCAGTGATGTACTGGTGAAGGTACAACTGAATTACACTGAAGCATATTAGTAAATCTTAGAAATGCAATCTGTAGGTAATGTTTGAGGTATTCCTACTGCTTTCCCTAGCAGTGATGTGAACCTGAACTAAGATCTACACTTGCTTTCTTTCCTTTAACAAAGGTGTTAGTCATACTGGGCTTTTTGCTTAATTCTGTTCCTCCTGAACTACATTTAGATGACTACGCTTTTTTTCTTTTACATGGCAGCAATCTTGTAGTAAACATGTACAGTTTGCTGATACAGTGTAGAGGTCCTGTGTTATTCTTGTGAATAAGCTGTGCATGTGCAGAATCACCTTAAAGAAGAAAACTTTGAAGTTCAGCATCAACATGAGTATGAAAACGTTTAAGCTAAAATAAAATCATTCAACAGTAGAAATAAGGAAAGAAATGAAGAGAAGAAGTTTGATGTCTTGGAGGCCTGTGTAACTTCAAATGATTTTTGGTGAATATGTGGAAAAGACAGAGTTTGGAAAAATCTGTGACCCCAGTTAGCCTCCTATACCATTCACAGATTAGAAAGTATTGGGTTTTTACTGTATTTGTGTTGTTAAAGGTTATAGCTCTGCAAGTCAACCCAGATTATTTTGGCACTTATTTGTATAAGACTCATTGTCAAAAAATCCCAAACAACCCAAATTTTGTTTCTGCAAGTGAATCCATTTATGAATTTCAGTCCGTGTCAGCATACGGAACAGTACAAAATATGCTAAATTCCTTCAGCAGCCATTTGTTAAAACTACTGCTTTGATTGCTTGATAGTCAAGAGACTTTGTCCACTTTGTCCACCTGTGAGTTAACACATGCATGTAAGAAGGTATAATTTGTAAAGACATGTTTATTAATTCTGTTGAAGCACTATGAACTTCTCTTATCACAAACCTAGATACTAAAAATTTATGGCTCTGTACTCTCTGATACCTAGGGGTGGCACTATTAAATTATTTAAAAAAATTTTTCTTCCTTTGCCACTAATCTGGGAATTGTAATAAAGAGTATTTTGTAAAGCCCTCTTGTAGTCTTGAAGATTCCTTAATCAGAAGCTTTTGAAACCACGATATGTATTTGAAACCTTTAATAAAACCACTATAACTGATAATGGACAAATGGATAAACCCACCTCACTGATAGTCAAAACTCATAAAGGCTCCATGATTTGGAAACAAAATGCGTTTCTAAATTTTGTGACGGGAAGGTGCTGAAGTGAATGACAGTGTATATAGATCCAAGAATCGTGTCATCCTTGACTGACTAACAGGCTATTTGAGAGGTTTGCCACTTAGAAAAGTTGTAAAAATCAAATTCTGATACTTCAGTTTGATTTACTGATTGTACTTCTGTAGTACTGTAAAATGCATAAACTGTTGTTTTATGAAGTGAATTGAAATGTGGAAAATGGCTGTTTTTTATATCCCAGTATACATCTCAATTAAAAATATGTTCATGGGCACAGTAACTTGAAATTAGATTAGAATTTTAAATTAAACTTCAGATAATTGCTTTGAAATTTGTGTTTGGTTGAAACAATGGTATTCCATGTCTGTTGTCTGAAATGTTTTATTCAGTTGTTTCTCACTCTTTCTTTCTCCAGCCTTCTAATTGTAACTTTACCAGAAAACAAAAACCAACAACAGAAGTTAGCATGGTGTCCTGGGTTTGGCTAGGATAGAGTTAGTTTTCTGGTGGACAGCTAACATAGAAATCTATCTGTGATGGAGTGGAAATGCTTCAAATAAAAAATAAACCCAAATTTTTTAAAAAGTCTCAGAGTCAGCATATCAAAAGCTGAAGGTAGACGTGTTCCCCACATGTCTGCACCCGGCTGCAGCTAGTATGTCTTTCCTAGCCTGATCAGGATAGATCAGAAAACATCGAAGATTCTCATTTTGGGTTTAGTATGAGGATAATGTTGACAGCAACAACTGAAACATCAGTGTGTTAAGCACTGCTTACCCTAAGGCAAGGAGTTTTCAGTTTCCTGTGCTCTGCCAGTGAGCAGGTGCACAAAGGAAGCTGGGAGGGAACATGGCCAGAACAGGTGACTCGAACTGGCCAAAGGGCTATTCCATTCCACAGGATGTGATGCTCACTATATGGGATATTCCATTCCATTATATGTCATGCTACTAAGGAATGGGCTGGTTGTCACTCAGTAGGTGGTGAACGATCATATTGTGTGTCAGTTGTTTCTCTTGGGTTGTACTTCTCTCTCTTCTCTTATTCTAATAATAAAAATAATGATAACAATTTATTTTGTTTCAGTTTTGAAACTGTTCTTATCTCAGCCCATGAGGTTTGCTTTTTTCCTTGGATTCTTCTCCGCACCAGGGAGTGGGAGGCATGAGGTGTGAGTGAACGGCTGTGTGGTACTTGGTTGCCAGCTGGGGTTAGACCAAGACACACACCTAATTATCATGCCTTTGTAGCTTTGGAGCCAGTGATCTCAGTAATTGGCAAGGATCCGTTTCCCTGCCTGCAGATTGAAAATGTTTTGATTTCAGTTGCATTCCCTGGTCAAGTAGATACTTGAAAGATCTTTTCTTTTTTCCTTTGTTTTTTTGTGACCATACAGGTCAGGAAGCTCATTTGGGAAGGTACTTTGCGTTTAGTCCAAGAAGGACTCAGAAGTGGTTTTCTTCACCACACTACTGCAAAACTCAGTTGTGGGAAGAATAATGTTCCTCAACACATTGCCTGTGGGTTGGCTGAATTATGTGAAATGGCAAAGCGGTTTCCGCCTGAGAATGAAAGTGACCATCAAGCTGTACGTGTGCTAGAGGAGGAAACCTCCCGTGCAGAGCAGGACCTCCTTTCGTGTGTTATGGAAAACAGCTCAAACTGTGCAAAGATAATTGTGTTAATGGGGCAGAAATACTTGGTACCACCCAAAAGCAGTTTCCTCTTATCTGATATTTCATGTTTACAGCCCCTGCTGAACTGTAAGTATCTTTAGGTGTTTGAATTTACCCCTTTTCTCCTGCCCAAGAAGGGCAGTTAATGCCAAGATGACTCAATGAGCAGATTTTAACATACAGCATCACACTGATTGAAAGCCTGCAGCAGCATTTGCTAAGTGGTATTTCTAACTTTGTGCAAATAGGTAAGGACTTTCAAAGGAATCTTGAGTGGTTAGGAGATAATGTCATGAGGGGATTATATGTCTCCAAGAGGCTCCTTTAAAAAATCTCAGCTAAAATAGGACAGTTTCTGAGCATGTTCAGTCAGCATAGGAGTCACGTAAAAACGTTGAATTGGGACTAGCTATGCTGCTGGGTCCCTATCCCACAGGATGAGGCTTTAGCATAGATAAGTCCATGCTGCTGTTGAGGTAGTGGTCCTGCTGTTTTCATTTTTATCTAGATTAGACCGTGGGAGAGGGATGAGATAATGCACCGTAAAGCAAATGTTCCCTTACAGACTCACCCTTTCCGGTGGCAGGGTCTTTTTAGATTGGAATAAACTGGTCATGGAACAAAGCCCAGTATCCCCCAGGGAAGGTAACAGTTTGAGAGACTGTTGCACCCAGCTGGTGGCAAACGCCACCTTAGCAAGACCACGAGTACCAAGTATGACTTGGCTTTTCAGCTGCTATATTTCACAGCTGAGAGTATTGGCTTAAGCCAAAATCAGTGACAGGGAAATGGGGGGATTTTAGAATAAACAAGTCCTCTGTGAAAGTAGATCAAAAGCTATCCAAGCCACTATCCCCAGCCCTAAGCTGACAGCATGTATCAGTCTTCAGTGTATTTTACCATTCCATTAGCTTTTGAATTGACCTTCATTATAGCTATTATTATTATTACTATCAGTTGCAGCTAGGCTTACACGAAAGATGTTGCCTGTGAGCAAGAGCTGGGCATTACTGCTCTACCCCCTAATCAGTAATTTTAGATTTTTTTAGTTGCACATGAGAAGAGAGGAAGCATATATAACTTAGGCGTTATTTTTTTAATATTGGTTTTTATTGAGAAGACATTCAGGACATAGAATCTTACTATCTAAATAATAATTCTGCATTTGAAGTCCAGAATCTAGCCAGTTAGCTGTTTTCATCTGTAGGAAAGAAGGAGGATTATTATCACTCTGTTATCGCTGTGCACATATAAGAGAGCATGTTTGGATTCTCCAAGAAGTTAGAGAACAGTCCAAGAAATCTGAGCAAGTGCTTTTTATATAAGCAACAATGAATGTTAACATAATGCCCTAACTGTAGATTATTTTTTTTAAGTCTGCTGACCATTTTAATTATTATTTTTCCTTTTCCTTTTCACTTGCCAAAAGAGGAGTAATTCTTGCTGGTCAGTCCACTGTAAGGATAACACCTCCAATGTTAAATGAGTAATATGTAGTAATCACATTTCATGAACATCAAATACTAAGCTGTTGTTGTTGTTGCCATCAAACTCAATGAAAGAACAAATACGTTCTCTGGAGAAATAAAATTGGACAGTTCTGTTTTTTCATGGATGTGTTCTATATCTTCTGTCCTCCAGCTGAAGTAAACTCAGCTTCTCCCATGAAAACTCTTTCAGCTCTTTTACTCTTGTTCATTGATTCCCATTTCATACACTGTGTCTAGCTGTCTGTCTCTCTTTACCTCCAGTAGTGCAAAACAGTTTTCTAGGGCTGGCTTGAAGCTCTGCATGTCCCTGTTGGCCTGATGAAAGATCAAACAGGAGAGGAATCTTGCATTCAGGGCTGCAGCTTTTCACTCAGCTGGGTGCCTCATTACATATCTTCTGTTGGGAAACTTGGAAAAATTTTTAGTTTTGAGACTTCACTCTGCTATAGTTTTTTTTTCCTGAAAGTCCTAAAGATAGTCAAAATTTCTTGGAGGGATCTGGCACAGATCACATAAAAGTCTTTTCCTTAGGTAATCAGCCTGAAAATATTGAATTTTCTGGATATGATTATCTGAATTAAAACAAGCATGTCAAAAGTCTTTTAACTTCTTATTTGGAAAGAACAGAAAAAATTTGCAGTTTTGCTGTGTATCTGTTTTAATTCATAGATATTTTTCAAAGCTAATTTACTGGCTTTTCTTTTTTTTTTTCTTTAATTTCACTTGCCAGACAAGAAAAAATATGATGTAATTGTGATTGATCCACCATGGGAGAACAAGTCTGTTAAAAGGAGTAACAGGTATGTTTTATAGTAAAATCAAACAAACTTTGTCATCGTACCTTACAAAGGGTAATTAACATTTTAGTATATTGATCCAATCCAGGACCAGTATAACTGTGAGACTGTAGCTTAAACTTGTAAATATTTTGACACTTGCTTACCTTCAAATCTTTGAACTATCTTAGCTATTTCACTGAAATGTATTGGATACTTGGCATACAAGATATTTCAAGAGTAGATCTTAGATTACCTAGATGGTGAGAGACTGTTAGTCTTTTATGAAGAAAGTATGGATTCAGCTATTTTGTAGGGCCCAGATCATGCAGATATTAGTTTGTAATTAATAGGGTTACTTCAGTAGGCATGAAGCTAGATAAATGTGTAAGTATTTCCAGGACTGAAATCTTGCTCAGAAGTTTGAGAGGGTTTTTATTTAATTTGAGATGTAGCTTAAGCTTCAGTCTAATGTTTAGAAGAATGTGATAATGCAGTAGTAAAATCCTCTAGTGCAATAGAAACTCTGAGTACTGTAGTTTATGCAGTCATTAACTTAAATTTTTATGGGCTTCCTTCACTGCTGAGTAACAGCATGTTTATGTCAGTGGAGTTCTCTTGATTACCACAGAATTGTATCTGTTTGAAAGAAAGGTAGGCAGGAAATACGGCCTTACAACTTTCCAGAATAAAGTTCACTGTAGCTTTGGAAACTTGTTGTGGAGATATAGTTTGAAGATGCAGACTGATGAGTAGGCTTTCCTTTGAAAGCCCTTCAGAAACCTCTAGAAACTCTCAAGTTGAACTAACTCAAATGTCTTTCTTGAGTATATAGGGTACTCAGAGAAGAATTGTAGTAACAAGCATAAATTAGCCATCAAGATCCTCTCTCCCTTATAAAATAAAGGCAAAACATGGAGGAGCTATCACTGCTCTTAATTATCTTGTTGGCAGCTAATCATTGTGAAGCATTTCTCATAAGGGTGAATCTTTTTTCCTCTGGGCAGTCTAGTCCAGGAGGTATTTTGGATTTTATCCTTGTTTACTGTTTCTCACTGTGGCATTGTGTAGCATCCTAGGTACCCACATGGTGGCTGCCAATTTTCGTTAGGCAGTGTGCCAATATTTTTGGTGCTGCAATGTGTAGGTTCCACGAACTGCAGTTTATTAATGGTGCGGAATTGCATCATGAAAAAAGAAACGGTAGAACAGGACAGGATCTAGAAAGCATCCTGGATTCACTCGTGTTATTCACTAGTTAGCTCAGAAAAGTGCAGAATGGTTTTGAATAACCTAGAGAACTTCTGCTGTGGCTGATAATTTAAAAGAGTGAACAACTTCTGAAAATAATTGGAGAAATTATTATCTTTTATGACTGCTTAACTTGCCATTCAAATTAGTGTTGCCCTTGCAAGTGACTCACTTGTCATTTTCATTCAGTAGAGAGTTTATTATGAGAAGTGAATAGCATTACATTGCCTAAGAAGCTTCTGTTCACTAAAGAGCTTTGTTCTGGCACAAAGATGAGAATATTGAATTACATCTGATAGTTCTTAAATGAAACATGGGCTTCTAAACTTCTTCAGAGTCACAACTCATAATGGCTTATTTTGAGGGATAGTGGAAATACATAGTTAAAGGTTCTGCTCAGTAAAACTTATGTACATACACTACTGATTTTATATAAAATCCCTCAGAATTGTCCACTGGGTGTCAGTCTTGAACTATTTTTATGACATAGATTGTCAGGAGATAATTCTTGAAGTGACTGGTCTGTGTGATTTCTTTATCCATTTGTGTTGCTTTGCAATTTTTATAGTTGGTATATGCTAATTTGCTTTCTCACTGTATTGGCATAGGTACAGCCACTTGTCTTCATGGCAAATCAAGCAGATTCCCGTACCAGCACTAGCTGCTCCAAATTGTCTTGTGATCACGTGGGTGACTAATAGACAGAAACACTTACGTTTTGTTAAGGATGAACTTTATCCTCACTGGTCGGTGGAAACGCTTGCTGAGTGGCACTGGGTAAAAGTAAGTTCTCAATTTGTTTTGTTGCCTTCTGGGAGACTGAGAGGACTTGCATTATAACACTTTATGTTCTTCTGATTTATCTATTTACTACCATGTGCTTCTGTATTGGAAAGCTATGATATCGTCAGTCTCCTCCATTTTATAAGAGAAAAAGTCTTGCAAAAATATGGGATATTAAAATCTACTGTGTATTTTTAACTCTTTTGTGTCAGATTACTACAGCTGGAGAATTTGTATTGCCTTTGGATTCATTGCACAAAAAACCCTATGAAGTTCTTGTATTGGGGAGAGTGCAGGGAGATATAAAGGAAGCCTTAAGGTATGTCAGAATATTTATGGTAAATGTCTTTTTTGCCACTGCTGGGATTCCCTTTGTATGTATCACTTACTCATAATGCAATATCACGTCCCAAAATCTCTTGGCTGATTGCAGACCTAAAGTTAGCCTTATTAGCTTTGGAATAAGAGAGTGCCTTAGTGAGGTTAAAGAATGGAACCCCCTGTCTGTTCCTTGCGTCTGCTGTACTGGGGAACTGGCTCGGACAAAAGCCTCATGGACACTTCCTTTGCTGACAGTTTCTCTTGGACCACAAGTCCTTGCACAGGCTGATGCCATTTTGGGGATGCTGCTTGTTTTTCCACACATGGAAACATACAGGACTAGATTGTTTGTTCTCAATGACTTTGTAAAGCTGTTGTTAACCATGTTTTGTCTAAAGCCTCAATGATTTCATAAATTGGCATTTCATATATAATGTCTGAGCAACATTTAACTTCCCTTGGACTTCCTGAAGTTTGCGAATAAAAATTCTGTGTTATCTCCCATCTGAACTAGTTCTACAAGAGCTGCAGCATCACACTGGGTAGCATTCATTCTCATGTTTTTTTTCTTTTCGGATTTATATGACAGGAAATCTGAAGGTGTTCTTCCAATTCCGGAGCATAAATTAATTGTCAGCATACCCTGCAGTCTGCATTCACATAAACCTCCTCTTGCTGGTACGTTTTGGTTTTTTGCCTAATGTTTCTGTAGTGCAGTGGACTTGAAGGCCTCATTCTGGAATGTACCTAGAAACGCCTTGATTTCCCATTCGCCAAGCAATTTTACTCAGCAGAACTTGTAGTTCCTCAAGATTTCTAAAAGTGTTCTGAAGCACCTCAGTCTTGGTCTCTAAAAATGAATGTGAAAACTAGAACTTCAAGTATTACTGTGTGAACATTTTCGGTAGGCATGTAGAAAAAATGTTGCCTTTTTTAAAATTTATCTTTTAAATACTGCAAAAACAGTTTTACAGATACTTCCTGTATAAAGTTGTGACCAATGACCTAAAGTACCTTGTGAGGGAGAGAACTTTGGAAATACGTAAAATAGGAAAGCAGAAACTTCTTCCTTTATTATGTCATCCTGAAATAGATGTTTACATATCTGCATTAATTGATTATATGCCTGCAGTAGAATTATGCCTTTAAATCCAAAAACTTAATTATTTTAAGAATGGTCATAAGAGGCAATAAATAAGGCATGCCCTGCTTGTTTCTGAGGAGTTGTATTTCACTCACTGAAATTGATGCAGTAATTCCACCCAGCCAGTTACTGTGGGTATAAATTCAATATTTTAGAGTGAGTCCAAAGAATTGTTCTGGAGCACTTTGACTAATTTCATCAATAGGAAGTGGTACTTCTTTCATTGTTACAGCACCTTAGAACCTTACAAGGCTGTGGTAAGAAATATATTTAATACCTCTCACGAAAACGATTTCATCTTCCACCAACGGGGAGGCTCACGATGAGTCTGCAAATATTCCAGGTGTTTTGTAATCACATCAGAAAAGGCAGGTAGAAGAAATGTTTAATACTCTTGGAGAGCAGAGGTGTCACACTTTGCTTCACTGATACGCTTTCCTTTTTCTCTTCCCAGGGGGTAGAACTACTTTTGATCTGAACAATTGTTGTACCTTCAGGGATGCTCTAAAATTTGTGTTTGGGAGCTTGCATTTATTAAATTACTGTATATAAATACCTACATACACACCCACCCACCCCCCCTCCTATTAAAAAACTAGTAGAAGGGACATACTTTGGTTAGCTAAAAACAGGAAAGAAAAAAGGGCAATTCTAGGAGGACCTTTTTGCCATCCTGAAGCCACATCTTTAAGAATTAGGGCTACAGCAGGAGATATATGTGTTGATTTAAGCTAATGAACAGTGGGGTGGTAATTTATGGGGCAGTCACCTAGGATCTCTTTAGCAAATCAATACTTAGCAGCAAACTTGGACACAAACAGAAAACTTGTGAGGTATCCAAGGGTGCAAACCAGCAGTTTGTGTGTATTACAGAAAATTTCAGTGCAACGATGGTCCTTGGAATGATTCTTTTGTAGGTCAGAATCTAGAAACCGTATTGGAGAATGCTTTATAAATTATAAACCTGAGTGGACTTCAAAAAAAACTGTCCGTGCTAATTTCGTGTGTGTATTTCTTGAGTCTTCACTTGAGCGATGGGATTTGATACCACTGTGCAGCATTTATGTTTCTCCTTGAAAAAATGAACTTGCTGTGGAGCAATATCAATGATTTAAAAGGTTTTTGTGAAAATCCATGTATATCCTACAATTTTTTGGCAGGTCTGTGCAGGATATGGTTATGTAATGAAAAGGTAGACTATAAGGCAAAAGCTGATTGCTGATGCTTTGACTTTTGTGCTGTACAAGGTGTTGCTTTCACAACCAGGCAATATTCTAAAGCAGCCGGTAGAGAGCAGCTGAGCTACATCCTAGAGGGCTTCAGAAGAAATTTGAACAGAAGCAGAGATTTGGCAAGGGGGGAGAAGGACACTTGATGAGTCACACGCATTCTTTATGCTTTGTTTAAGTAGTAACAAAGCCAAAAATATTAGTATTTACTGATGCTGTCTGGCACTTTGTTTCTTATTACAACAATAAAGGTTGTATGTTGGTACATATGTAGCCACTTAATGACTGATTATAAGAGTTTATCTCTCTGGGGGAAGAGAAAGATGTAAATTAAAGTAAGCCATCAAAAAGATATGTTTGTGTTCCTACAGTGCATTTAACCATGAAATTGCAACTGTAGGGGTTTTTGGTGATGCATGTGCTGTGTTCAATGCTTAGAGCTCTAATATGTCATTGTAAATGTACTTAAGCTGCTTTATGCAAATGTGTTAAAATCAAATTTTATTACTCCAGGTTTTGATTCAAATAACAGCAGGTTTTCTTCCTAATTCAATTCAATGTTGCTCTTAGAGAACACAAAAGATATTCTGTTACAGAGATGTATGAAGTTCTACATAACTTCACATCATCTTTTTTCCTTTTCTTGTATTATAGATCATTCTAGTTATAGCCATTGCTCTTCCAGTTTTTAAGTATATGCATTTATTGTTAGAAAATAATACTGTTGTGTAGGAGTTTGCCTAAAAGCACTGGAATTAATTCTTGGCTATGTTCTAACCAGTTTGCATATCTCCAGCAGAACAAGGCAGTGAGAAGTCATGGAAATTCCCTCCTCCTGTAGCAATGATGGCTTGTTAGGCCATGTTATAAAGATTTTCTTGGAACTAAAAAAAAGTAAATGCCTTTTGTTTCCTTGTGTGCCTTGTGAGCCATTACTGTGAGACTAATTGATAGGTGCATCAGCATCTAGGTTTAACTTGAAGCTCAGGAAAGATGCAGTGCTGTAAAGCCATCTTTGAGCTGGATTTCAGATTGTTTTCTGGCCCTGCTCTGTTCAGGGTTTAGACAAATTGGGCAATAAGGACCTCTACATTGCAAACTCTTTTGAAGGGTTATTTTAAACTGAAGTAACTGTGTGCTTTGTGCTTTGCACAGCTCACTGATCGGGGGTGAAAAAGCAGACAGTTATTTTCACTTTATATATCCAATTTGTCAGTGTAGAACTTGCTTTTTAGGCAGTAGAAGTTCAAAAGATAAGGAGAAACTGTTGCTTGTTTCAAAGATAATTCTTTCTTTTGCTCATTTAATCATTTTTTGGAGCATGCATCTTCAATACATGTTTGGGATTAGAAGTACACGAATGTGGCAAGTCTCCTGCCTGACCACTGGATTGCTCTTCAGAATCAAATGGGTTTTCTGGAAGTGTTATGTCTGTCAGCTGGCTTTGTGCTGGCTTCACGTGTCCTAGGGCATTAAGTGCTCAAGTATAAGTACCTGAGTTGCTGTCGTAGTGTTTGTGACACCTGCAAGTGATAAAGAATAGGCTGTTTATCATCTATTTAACCTGTTTCTTGTCAGTGGTACCTGTAAGTGGACAGAAGTAATTATGTGCTGGGTTTTGTTTTTCAATCTATTTCAGTGTTAGAAAAACTCAATATTTAGTTTTTCTACTGATGTAGCTCCTCTAAGCAGTTTTCAGAGGAAAGAACCCCAAGGGTTTGCTTGAGAGCTGCAAATCAGATCTATGTGTGTTAAGATAGCCTACCGGTGATGTAAAGGTATGACAAAGACGACAAAATTTGTAACTTGAACACTGATTTTTCGTATTTTAAGGAAACCAGTGTAATGAGATTTTAAGCCAACAAAATTCAGCTCTCTTGATATGGTAATTTTCGTTGCAGTGCAAGTTACTGCCTGATGTGATTATGTAAATGCCTACAACCTAGCAATGAAGAATCATACTATAATGTGATCTTGAATGAAATGTAATATGTCTCTTTTTTTAAAAAAAGCCCTCTAAGTTTAAAAAGATACTCTCTCTGGCAGAAGAAGAGGGGGAGATCCCTGGAACTTCCTTTTTGAATTCTATAACCAAATTGATAGAAAGACTGGCACAGGTTTCCTGCTTCTGCTGAACTGATCAGTTTCTTGGCTACGCCTTTTTTGCTTTCTGATGAACTAGTCTTTGAGGTTGGTTGGATCTCCAAAGTGTGCTTTTCAAATTTGTTCTTTGAGGCATGAAAGTTTTTGATGCCTGTTAAAACTGCTTTGGATTACTGAACTTAGTGCTACAATGATATTTTTAACCTATGCATTTTAAGATCCACCACCTCTCTGGGCAATCTGTTCAGTGTTTCAGCACCCTCATTGTAAACAATTGTTTCCCTATATCTAGTCTGAATTGATACTATTTTAGTTTAAAACTTTTATCCCTTGTCCTATTGCTGTAGGCCCTGCTAAAATAGTTTGTTCTCTTCTTTCTTATAGGCCCCAGTTAAGCATAGAAAGGCCGCAAAAAGGTCTCCCTGGAGCCTTCTCTTCTCCAAGATGAACAATCTAAACTCTCAGCTTCTCCTCCTAGGAGAGGTGCTTCAGCCTTCTGATCAAATTGACAGCAAATTATGCACAAGAAATCCTTATCTTAATGGAGCTGGAAAAAGAACAATAAATTTTACCACTTTTTTTATTTTGATGGGTTTGCAAAATGGTATTAAGCAGCTACTCATAAGTGGTGTCTAATTAGATGAACTCCCATGACACCAAACAGTGCGTGAGGTTTCTGTCAGAATGTACATTTTCCTCTAAACTTCCCAGACTCTTCTCTGAAAATGCTAGATTTGTTTAAACATTTTATCTTGCCTCTAAAAGAAGCAGGTTTTTGGAATAAGATTCCTTCTGGTAGCAGTATTTTTTAGATTAAAAGCTGCCTTGATGATAACCCATCTGAGACATTCATGTGACATTTGTTAAAGATTGGGAGGAGAATAGATTTTTATGCCATGCCAAAATGCAATAAAGCCTGGAAATATCCCTTACAAAATATTTGCAGAGAAGTTTTTAATATATTGGAGCTTTGGAAGAGGTGATCATGTAGGTAGGAAATGCACCTTGGATTGGCTAACACTAGAAAGTGAAGTGGATGCTCATCTTTCTGCAACAGAAGCAATCCATGACCTAGTCAGCTGGAGTCTCACACAGGGAGTCTGTGACTGGCAAACTTGATGCAAAAAGTCAGTACTTGGATTGCACCAAAAAAAGAAAAAACATTTCCTCTCATACTTTGGTGTATGCTGACTGAATGTGTTTTTGCTTTCTGCAGTGATCATATCTGAAGAGACTGAGTGAAGCAGCAAAATGTCGAATATATGAGCTGTATTTTTAAGTGACAGAGATTCAGAAATCATTGGCAGATCTGATCTAAAAATGACCAAGATAACCTTTGGAAGGGGAAATGTTTCCCTAATTTTTCTTCTTTTATCGTCAGCAACAAAACCAGAAACTTAACATGCAGTTTCTAGTATGGATAAGTTTTTCAGTCATTCTGCCTTCTCTGTATTGGCTGTTCCTTAAAACTTTGCTTTTCTTGTGCGTGTTTTTGTATGCAAAAACTTTGTAGATATTTCATGAAACCTAATTAAAGAGTTGCTTGAACCAACCACAGAGTAAATGGCTCTGTATGACAAGGAACACATTTAACAATAACCTCTTTGCAATAATACTTTTCAAGCAAAGTGCAAGGTCTTCTTCTGTCGCTTCAACAATACCAGTCGTGATCAGTGACACAGTTGATGTTAATGGCAGGCATATTTTTATTTGGATTTAGGCAGTAAAAATGCCTAACTGTAAAAGAAATTTGAGATATATGTTACTGAATAACAGTAACAGAGTTATAGAAATATCTCTTCTGCTGGAAAGTTGATATTGGGGGAAAAAGTAGTTTCTGCATTTTTATAGCCCTTTTAGTACTATGCTGATTTAACTAATGCTTGTTATTTTATCTTTTAACAGTCATCAGTACAAAAATACTTTTATCCCCTTTGAGGTACAGAGGAAGAGTGTGGTCTTAATTAAGAAAAGGGTTTATTTATTTATTTATTTTTAGAAGTGTTGCCCCCATATTATTGGAGCTAAGTGAGGCTTTAGGAGGTGTTTGGTTGATATTAGTAAAAAATTCAGAACTCATCTATGTAGAGGCTGAAATAAATCCTCCTTGCCTTTCTCTAAATGAAAACCAATAAATCAAGGCTACTGAAGGCCCTGACAGTATTGTTCAGAATCTCAAGGGCACTTATTTAAAATTACTTTCTCACTATAAATAGTCCAGGTGTTTGATGAAACCTCTGAAATTAATTTGCTGTCTCTCCCTTTTTTAATGAAACATTCATTTTTTTCATCTGCTAGCATCGCAGGGGAGGTTTTACTTGTTTAGTATTGTTATTTGTACCATTGTCATTGTTGTTGTCTTCTTTTCTTTTTCCCTTGCACAGCAGTTCTGGCAGAGTTTATCAAGCCAGATGTGGAATGCTTGGAGTTGTTTGCTCGCAACCTACAGCCTGGCTGGACCAGCTGGGGAAATGAGGTCTTGAAGTTTCAGCACATTGATTATTTCACTCTTCTGCAGAATGAAAACTGAGCTGGGTCTTGGATATCTGTATCTTCTGAAATTCCACACCTTCCCAGGGGGCTCTTGAACTTAACTTTATTACTGATGATGCACGTAAAGGTAACAGAAATAAAACCAATTGCATTTTAGTTAGAATTCTTTAAGTGACAGGATATCTGTTTAATGCTATCTCCCTTTGTGCAAGGTGGTCTCATATTTTGATGATCTGAACATATCTAAATACTGATGCTGTTACCAAAAATCAGTAAAGATAAAGCTCCTTACCAGCAGCAGCATTAAGAAGGAGGAGTTCTTTATTTGGCTGGATGCATGAGGGAGTATGTCCTCTGAAATATCATGTATGCTGATTACAGAGAAAGCTCCTGTTTATATATTGTATTTTACATACATATTCATTGATCTGTCTGAATAAACATACAGATGATAATAATTCCCCAAAATCATTAACATATGTTCCCTCCCCTTTGCACACGTGTTCTTCTGTCCCAGGGGTTTCTTTGGTGGTTCCTGGCGGTCAGCCTCCCCAAAATTATACTTGACCATCCCAGTAAATGGTAAAAAGTTGGCATAACTGGACTGGTTACTCTGCAGTTTTTCTTCTTGGACAATGTTTAACATGATCCTAGAGAATAAGCGTTGTGTGGTTCTATCGGCTTGTGGTTTTTGAAGAAAAATCATATTAACCCACCAGGTGCAAACGATTCTTAATCTGCCAACAGTGTTAGAGCGCGAGTTCATCCATGGTTTTTTTTCGAACCTCAAGAAAATAAAGATATTTTAAAGCATTCTCACCGCAGCTATCAAATCTGAGCTAATAGCACATTGCAACTGCTACATTGTAGCTCTTGTATTTTTAAATAATTATAATGTATTGTTTTTAGAGAGTGTCAGTGGAAGTAAACAGTTCTGAATTATGCATGTTTTCTTAAAGATTTTTTTTTGCAAAACAATGGATTTTGAACTAAAATAGTTATGAAGACGGTGTATCTTCCTACATGTTTATATGTGTCTGTCTACCTCAGAGAAAATAAAAGGAGGAGAGCTTATGTTTATTGGCACATGAATTCTTGACTGACCATATTCTGTGTAAAATTATGCTTTAAAAACAGTTGGCAATTCTATCTTTGTGTATATGGTGTTAATTTTTTGAATACATTGTAAATAATCAGTCTCAACATCTTAAAAATTCTGGAATTTTAACAGATTATATGTATTTTAAAAAAATTTCTTTCCTGAAGTTTTGGAATATTATAAAGCCATGCCAGTGAGCTGTATTTTTCAGCTAACATAAAAATTATTCCTTTAAAAAAAAAAAAATTAAAGAATGGTACACTTTGTGTATCCTTTTTTGTGCTTAGATTTACTTTGAAAAATACAAAGAAAATGTAATGAGGCCTCTGCCACTTACTCATTTGCAGCAGTAGAGGCAGAGGTGCTGGACAAACTGATTTTCCTGACGACAAGCTCCAGAGTTCTGACTGTTTATAATGGAGAACAAAATACATTGCGTAACTTCTTTACCTTCATTTCCATTTTGGTAGCCTGGTGAGCTCTGAAGATTTTTTAAAGTTAAACTTAAAATGTTAGCAGAGGATTTTTTGATAATTTCGTAATAAAAGTGAAAATAAAAACTTGTGTCGTATTTGCAGACCCAGTTTCTATATTACTGTTCAATTTCATGTTTTGCCTATTGGAGCAGTGGAGTTACTAAAACAAGGAAAATGCTTTTTTCTCCCTCCTGCAACAGTTAAACGTATACTCAAAATAAGTAAATAATGTAACAGTGAAAGTTGTTACCTGGGAAAGCGTTTCTTGCTGCATGCTTTTATTTAGTCTGCGTTTTAAACCGTCAGTACATAAGCAATCTTACCTACAGCTACAAGGGATAGAAGGTTCTTTATTTGCTTTTAGTTTTGTAGGACATTACCTACCTGGAGCTTTTGCATTCCCAGTCAGAATTCCCCTGCCCTCCCAAGATGCTCTCATCTAGTACTAGGTGATGTATGAGACTCAAGCGTGGAACAAATCATAACTGCTGTCCCTATCTTGTTTTCCCTTTGTACTCCCCAAAACAGGACAGGAAATGACAATATTGTCTGTTCCACATCCGCTGCTATGAACAACTCCAGATTATCTTTTTAATTACAAATAAAAGAAAGATGAACAATCTTAGAGATCAGGAAACCACTTTTCTCCTTTGAGCCTAAGCAGCAGAACCCTGCTAAGGGAATGACCTTCTTTAGGCTGTTTAAGAACTGGTGACCTTACTAATTTGTCATTTCTGTGGAGTCCCTTTGCAAATAGTGGCTTTCTAGAATCCTAGAATCATTAAGGTTGGAAAAGACCTCTAAGATCAAGTCCAGCTGTTAACCTGCCATCACTGTGTTCACCACTATACTGAAGCAGCCGAGCAGCTACTTGCAGCACCTGAGAATCCAGCCTCCTAAGTATTGCTTGTATGTAGAGGACTTGTGCAGGTAGACTCTAAGCTTCTCAGGCTAAGTCAAAAGTTAAAGATTAGAATTTTTGTCGTACCTGATCCTGTCCTAAATAGTTACAAAACTGTGCCTGGGACACCTCTTTCCTGCTTTTCCACTGCTCTAGCCATGAAGAAAACCTTGTGAATATGACAGAAGTGGTGTTCCGCATCTGCAGCCAGCCTGAAACCATTGCATTTTCTCAGGAGGAGAAAACCTGTTGCTAACTTGGAAATCTCATGGTGGTATTAGCAGTTGATAATTTCAGTTGATAGGGTCATCTCTGAAACATAATTATTTGCCTGTTATGCTTAATTTGTAATTTAAATAGCCTCTTATAGTTTTCCAGTTGTCCAAGACCCCAGCTGTTCTAACCAGCCATCAGATCATTCAGTGTCTGTCAAAAAATTATTCTGAGGCAGAATCTGCAGCATACTGAAAAATCAGTGATGAGTGAAACCAGCTAATACAACAGGACAATTTAAGATCAAGTTTCCTTTTATATTATAGATGTCAATTGCTCTACATTACTTTTGCGGTGGAAAAATGCCTTCTGTTGTGTCAAGTCTTGTATAAAAAAGAAAACTTGCTCTGAAGAGTTTACAAAGTTGGTAAGAAATGAAAGAAGAAGGGAGAAGATAAGGATGGCAGAATACAGGATAGTAATGAGATGTTAAAGGTGTATTTAATAAGTATCAGCCTAGGTATTACGCACATCTTCGGTGTTCCTAAGAAATTATAATGTTGTTTCCCCTATTTTAAATGGGATTTTCTTCTTTCGTATTCTGGTATCACACAATCAAATAAAAAATAGGTGGAGCGTGTATTTTACTTACAACATTAACAAAATAGAAGGGTTTTTTCAGCTATAAATTCTTCTTGTGGCAGCTTGGAGAAGTGGCAACTGTGATTACTCAAGAATTTTCCGGAAGTCTGTTATTTGGTACATCTGTGGTTATTTTAGCAGGACGATGGTAAAAGTTTCTTTGGCTAGGTGTTCTCTACTACTTAAAGCCTTTTAAAATTATGTCTTATTGCAAGAAAACTCAGTTACATTCTAAAAAGAAGTAATTTTACACTTTTTCTATATGTAGAGTACATCAAGTGTCATAATCAAACTTACTTTTATGAATCTTCAGGTTTGAGTATGATTTTGAAATGTCAAATTAGCATATGACCTTTACTTGTATTTTTAAACTTCTGTGAAGTAAAAAGAATTAAACCAGTAAGATATGTTTTTGGAATAATGATTGCTAGGCAAGTACTCCTGTGGAAACAGCAAAACTTCTTTTGCGAGATTAAACGTTATTAAAGAAGTGAGGTAAGTGAATAGGTTGTACCTCTTCATAGCATTCAGCTCTGATAGGTGTCAGCAGCAGTAAAGGGTTGACTTTTAAAAACGGGTTTTCAAACTCTGTAAACAACTATAAAATTACAGGAGAGAAATGCTACTCAGCCTTGATAATTTACCATTCATTAGCCTCAACATCCCATTTAAGACTTGCCTACTGCTTATTTTGGGTTGGACATAACAGGAAGAGAATGGAAGGTGGCTAGAGAACAGCCAAAGGATGAGGTATGTTCCAGTTGCTGAACGAAGTCTTGTGGGGTCCCAGCTGGCAGGTTTTTTCATAGAATCATAGAGGAGTTTGATTTGGAAGGGACCTTTGCAGGTCATCTAGTCCAGCCTCTCCACAATGAGCACGGACACCTTCGTCTAGATCAGTTTGCCAAGAACCCTATCTTACCTGACCTTGAAAGTTTCCAGGGCTGGGTGTGCCAGTCTTTTTTGCAGAGAGTTGTGTATGTGCTTGTGTGTATGCATGCAAAGCTGACCTGTTGGAGTGGTGTGAATCTGTGTTATACAGTGCTTTGAATAACAGTGATATGTACATTGCTAGAAATGTAATATCACCATATTTTCAGTTGTCAGTGTCCTAATATTACCAATTTCTGGGGAAAAGATACTATTTATTTGGTTAGAGATTCCCCAGTATGATACACGGTTTGAAAGCTTGCCTGGGGGCTGTGTGATAGATACATTTTTGCTTGGTATTCTTCTAGAAGTATAACATTGACACTGATAAGTGAACAGCACAGCAGCTGCCAAGGTGTGTTCCCGTGACCCTGGCCACGTCTCAAGAGCATGGGAAGCACGCAGAGGGTTGGGCAGGTGCGTGGTTCCACGGATTCTTCGGCAGCTTCAGCCTTGACATCACTAAAATGACCTCAGATCTGCTCTGATGAGGCTGGGTTACTTTGCTGGTCCTAACTATGAGGACTTTCATTGCTGGCATAAAGGAGTTGAGGTTATCACCTTGTCAGGTTTGTTCTTCAAGTAGACTAAAAATTTTCTAAAGAAAGTTGCTTCTTACCTGCAAACATTTTTTATTCAACTTGCTGAACTCTTTTGGTGTACAGAGCCCGGGCTTTCAGCTCTGGGTCTGAGCCTGCCACATGGGCTGTTTTGGGATTAAAGAGTTATGGGACATGCTCTGATAGCTGAGATACAAAATGCCCCTGGTCTAGAGACATCCAGGCATTCTTGGAAGTACTCTGGCTGCCAAACTGCAGGCAGAGCTCTGTAGTGGTCCTCCCTTCTGGCCTTTTGGCTTTTGAGCTACTTGTCTTATGAAAAGAAGGGCTGGGAGGCAGTGTTGACACTGGGGTCTTGACACTGAAATCACAGTGCTTTCTTAAGAAATGCGTCATTTTTCATCTTTTCGCTGTGATGAGAAAATCTGAAATTTCCAGTACTTGTTTCAGAGCATTTTTATATTTCAGTTAGTAGTTAGCATTTACTTACAACAAAGTAAGTCTGGCTTTCCATAAGCTCTGATTTTTGCCTAGTTCTTCTTCCTTCCTTCTTTTTCTATTTCTCAACTGTTTTGCTTCAATCTAATATTCATTTACACATTAGTAACTTTATTTTGTTATTTATTTGTTACTGCAGGTGCCTTTAGATTTCTTTTAACTGTTGCAAAGGCTTGTCTGTAAAATTGCATGGTTTGAATTTGTTTGTTACCTGTTTCCACAAACAGCTGTACCTAACAGAATGTGGCATGGGATTGGAAACATGCATCTGGTGGTTAGGGAGGAACGAGGTGCTGCTTAGTAAGTGTAAGCAGGAGGATGGGAAATTGTGGCAGTAGTGAAATTGACTGCTGCCACAAGAACATAAAAATGTGCAAGCCACATGAGAGAAAGGTGTGATTTCTCTGTTGTGTTGCATAATTTGTAAGTAAAAAAGTTAAATAGGACAACAATATCATAGCAGGACTACTTTCCACAAGAGGAATTTTATTTGTCAGTTCTCTGGTACTACCTGCTTGATAACAAAACAGCAAAGTGAGGCCTCATTTGATGACCTTAATGGAAATGATAGCTCCTGACTGGAGACTTTTTTCAGATCAGCTAGGCAAATAGTATTCATGGTTAAAATACTACTACTAAAATACTGTGAAGGCAAATATTTGAGTAAGATTTTTCCCCCTTGATGTTCAATATGCAGTGGCATGTTTTCTTTTTTCGCATGTCAGTAAGTAAATTGTCTTAAAATAAAATAGCAGTATTGCTTATCACTAGTTGGAATGTCCCCTTATTCAGTTTTCCTTTTCTTGTGTAAAACCCAAACAATAACTTCTGCTGAGGGAGAGGGAGGTCAGACATTCTCATTTTGTCTGTAACATTGCCTCCATTTGCCTCAGATTGTGGAGTCTACAGTCCTCTAAGCACCTGGGATCAGTGGAAAACTCGTCACTTTGGCCTGTCTTAGACCTCCTCTTTGTTGCCTTATCTGTCCTTCCTTAAAGAGTATTTCTTTAACATATAATGTATAAGAAACTGAGGGTCTTTAAAGAGGAAATAACAAAGTGGAAAACAGTGCCCAAAATGCAGTGGAATAATGAGGATTGGACACTTCACAGCTAGTGCCACTGCAGTGCTCATGGTTCTCTAAACCATTACTGCGGACAAGCTTATACATATGTTTGAGACTTTAATGTAAAGATCTGTAAAGATCCATCTCTTCACCTTTTTGGAGATGGAGACATTTTTCAACACAGAAGTGTGGGTGCAGTTCACCTGGCCAGCATTTTTAGCACAGCAGACATTGCATGCTGCTGGTTACAGGTCAATTGCAGAATTGTACAAAAATCTGAATATCATTTCTGGCCTTTTTTTTCAGCACAAATACAAAGCATAGCCACACACTGGCTACTATGTAGAAAATGAACTGCATCCAAGGTAAAACCAGCACAAAGGCAGAAATAAGTTAGAAATTTAAGAATAGCGAATAATGTAATAGGCTAAAAATATCAGCATCATGGGTCATGATTTTACAGGATCATTAACTGAAGTTTGTAAAACTAAATTTTACTGGTTTATTTAATAGCACTGTCTTGTAACAGCTATATGCTATTAATTCAGGAGACAGCTTATTGGCAATGTATTTGTCCTTTTCTGAGATTCATGGTTCATTGGTTCATATAACTTCAAAAAGATAGCTATGACATAAAAATTACATTTTTTCACATCAAAGTGACCCAGTCAAAACTTCCGTTGAAAATTTTATGAGGCCTATGCCCTAACTTATGAAAAAAACCCAAGAGAGTTTAGATTACAAAGAGCTATTTTTGACCAAGTAAACTGGCAGACGAAGTTATGAGGATTTCTAAATTTCTAATAAGGTCAGAACGGTGCAGAACATAAGAGGAGTCTAAATATTACTATGATTTTCACTGCATGATGCAACTTCCATATATATATTATTTTTTCGGTCCTGTGCTCTTTAAGATTAATTGTAGTAACTCTCGAAGTAAAAAATGCCACAGGAATCAACAATGTTAACATTACCTCTAGCATTATAGGAGGAAACTTTCTGGTTTTACAGTGCTGAAAAGCCTAATTTACAGAGACTGGGAACTGTCTTACACAACAATTTCATTTTGTTGATATAATCATGGCTTTGAATAGCCATTTACATAATGACATTATAGGTCTGTAAGAGAAATAGGATTATATTATCCCATAACAAAGTTACTGAGGTTTTGGCATAATATGGAGACTCTGCTTTTACATATGATTTTCATGAGAATGCTGTTTAAAGGGAATTATTTACCCACTGTCACCCTGCTCTTTTTGAGGTCTTAAGTATACAGCAAAGCCTAGGCCTTTTCCTAAGTGTCTGCTGGTGATAGGTGGCAATTTCCCTCCAAGTCACTGTGGTGAACAAACTCTTCTTTCACATGACTAGCTTGTATATTCTTGTCCTCTGTGTATATATAGGAGAAGGTAAAGCACAACAAAGTTGAATATGTGGCTTTGTCACACGTTTCTTTACAGGGAGATTTGCTTAATGTACATGGCGTGTGCAAAAGAGGAAGATCTTTTACAAATCCAGAAAGGAATGGTGGGCAGTGAATAGTGATTGGACAGTGGGATGGTTCCTTTGCAAGGGGGATGTGCTTCCTTGTAGTTGATCTCACCATAGTGGTGAGTACTCTGATTGGAAAGGTTGAATCAATAACAGGAGATTCACTTAAAATGAAGATGTTGCCTCAGAGTTTTTAATTCTCAGTCATAAATCTTTGCCAGAAATCTAAATAGCTCTCTCGGATTTTCAGATCTGTTCATTATGCAAAAGCTCTTTGACGATAGTACTAGCAAAAGCAAGAGAAAATAAATCCAAATGCACTGGTAGAGTTGACTCCCTTTGCAGCCCAAAGATGTGAGATGATATCTGTTATCTTCATCATTTTTTACTGTCTAGCCATTTATGAAATGCTTAACCACTGAAGATGTAGTAGTTTTAATTTAAAATCTTGGTACTAGATATTTAGTTTGAGACCAGCTGTGACACTTAAGTATTTCCTGCTTTGATGAACCAGATGATGAAATAATCTAATTAGTCTCCTCATGAGAAGCAGTCAGAAGTATGATAGCTTTCGTATTTAAGAATCAATATAATGGCAAGATGGCGAAATCTGGCAGGGCATCTGTAACATGAATGCTTTATTATGAAAAAATGAAAGCTTCATACAGATTTGATTAGAGAGGATTACTTATCTTCCTTTGCAATAGCCAAGGATTAGCAAGCCGTCCTTACCCTTCTGCATACTCTGTGTGTCAGTGTGTTTGTGAGGGAAGGGAGTATGTGAGTGAAATTTAGGGATAGAAGTATTTCGTTTTATTTCTCTGGGTGGGTTCTATAGGTGATTATTTCATATTTGCAAGGCCTTTATTCTTTCTTCCATTTCTTCATAGCAGGAGTACATGTGCTTGTCCTCAGCTGGTATGAACTTGTGAATTTTCTTGGAAGTTGATGAAATGGTGCTAGGTTACACAAACAAAGCCTTTGCCTGACAGCTTCTGGTGTCCACTTTTCTCATCACTGATCATGCCTTCTGTGAATTTCTCAGCTTATTCAGACTGTAGAAAACAACAGATAGCTCCCTGTAAGGCAGGCGTAGTATTTTCTAAACCATCTGTGACTATTTTTTGACTCATTTTTTCCATGTAATCCCAGCATTTTTACTCATTGCATCAGACATAGCTCCTTTCACGTCTTACAGGGGTATCAAAGCAAATTATAATTGCCAGCTACATGTGTTTTTAATTGACACTTTGCCTTGAAGGAACTGAGCTGCTAGTTACATCTAAGGGTATTTGAGTTCCCCGTCTTGTGAACGTTGCAGCCTAGTTTTATAATCCACATTCATAACCCACCTCCTTTAGAAATTATCTACAGCTGCTCCTGATATCTAACATTTTTAACTTTTGTATCTTTTATTGACCCTTAGAAACATCACAGACCACAATTTTAGAAATATTGAGCTAAATATCTAACAATTCTTGCTTCTAGGTTACATGGTCTGTTGGACCTGTTTCAACTGCAGACATTCCCTTTATTTCTGCTTGTCCTAGTATAGCCTGCTCATGTTGAGATATAAATCTCTTTAGATTAAAGAAGTCAAATAATTCAGGACGCTTTCTAAAAGCAGCCAGAGCATTTATCTATTTCAGTTACGAGTATTCCATCTCTATGTAGCAGAGCTCTATGTCTGGGGAGAGCTTAATATCAGATACAGTTTTCCCACTGGATGGGGATCTTTAATGTATCACTTGTGAGTAGTAACTCTCTTCGCTGACATTTACAGTTGCTGTTGATATTTCTTACCTCCTAATGTTTCCAGACACTGAGCCTTCCAGGAGGGCCTAAGCCGGCTAAGGCTGGGGTGCATTTGCCTCCTCTGGGAAGCTGTTTTGCAGTTTTGAATATCTCAGCTATTCATAAAAAGGCAATGTGACTTTGCTAGCCCTCAAGAGTACATCTGTCTCACTGACTCACTGCAGAGATGCTGAAAACAAATATACTTACCAGTCCTCATAGCGGTGCTTGGCTCGTTGGCTGTTTCATGCAGTTGCAAGAACACAGCCAAGCTTCCTCAGAAAGGGCTTTGGGCAGACAGGTCAAGATGGCAGAGGCACCCAGCCAGGACAGCAGCTCAGTGGGATCGAGAGCTGGACTGCTGCATCATCTGGTTCATTAGAGGATGAAGCACTTAATTCTCACAGCTGGTGTCATAGTGAATCTCTGGCACCTTGGAGAAGAAAGACAATTGTTAAGTATGACCACCATGGACTCTAGGAAGAGATGAGTGGTAGCATGCAATGAAGGAGCTTTTATGAGGATACCCAAGATAAGAGTAAGAAGTCTACATAAAATTGGAATTCCAAAATGACGGGTCAGTATAAAGCTTAGGATTCCAGGTGAAAACTTGTAATGCATGCCAAGCTTGTATTAAAAAGGTAGCCTCTACTACTAACCTTTAAAATATTTCACGCACTTTTCACTTTCTTGAAAATTTGACCTATGATGAAAATTCTCTTTAGTTTGAGAGGCCTGAGCTAATTTCTGGTTTATTTTCTCTTGCCAGTTTTTGTTTGCAGTGTGCTTAGCTGAGCATGATGCAAAATGCTTAGCCAGATATATAATGTAAAAGATCAGAAAGGCAACTCAGGCCTTCAGCTGTTGTTTTTAAAGAGCCATCTTTTACATGCTTATTACCTAGTAAGGGGTTGAGAGTCATGTGTGTGAAGTCACTTTTCTGGATCGTTTACTCCATCTTTGGGAGCGTGATTGTAGGTGGAAAACGAAAATGGAGAGTTCAGAACCAGATGAGAAAAAGCAGCGATGATTTCAAAGCACTGCAATGAAGGATAATATCTCAAATATTGTCATGGTCTCTTGTCTTACCTAGCACATTCTTCTAAAACTCCTTTGGTGTTGTAGAGGTGGCTGTTAACTGAACAAAAGCAGCAAATACTGAAGACCACTGATGGTGGCACTAGAGCCCTATCCCTCTATTCTCCTCCCCAGAAAGCTAATAAAGAACTTCAAAAATAGATGTTATCAGGCCATCAAGAATTAACAACATGCAGCAGATGGTAACACCTACCCTTTGCTATATACCTAATTTTAGCCAGACTATTTACCAGCAAGTTGTGGCAAAGGTTAAGGAATCCAGCGCCGATGAGTGGGAAGCGAGTAGAGGCAGAAGGGAGCAGAGTGGTTTTCTCTCACTTCTGGCCCTCTTTCATATTATCATTTTAATCAGTGGCTTTGCACACCATGATTACCTTCAGTGAAATGAATGAAAGTGTTTTCTTTAGGCTCAAACTATCAACTGGTAAACTGCCAGTTGAAATCTATGACAGACCCAAAAAATGGAGCTATATTTCATGGCTGAGATTGAACTATCTCCCTGAAGGTGTTATCATGGGAAATGCAATTACATTATGCAGTATGTGCATGGGGTGGGCACATGTGCTTATGGATGCACATACATATTTTCACTCATCATGTTTTGTCCTTACATCTCTGCTCTGTTTGCTTTTCTTTCCTGACACTAGCAACAGTGTGATTTAGGGCAGTGCATTGATGCATGTTGGATCTTGCGATGGAATATCCAGACTGAGAGCATGTCTTCATCACAGGCTTAACTCAGGCTCCCACCTGCATTTTAGTACAAATCTCTCTGTCAGCAGCACACTTAAGCTTTTCACCTGGGCTTATGTGAGCTCTGAACAGATGTTTGCTGGCCCGTTAAGGGGCACAGTCTAAAGTCAAGGTTGCCGCTGAAAGGTGGCCCAACTCAGCAGTGCAGCCTGTCTAATGCAGGGAATGGCTGAAAAGTGCTGGGCAAGAAAGAAAGAAAGAAAGACCTCGGGATTTCTCCAGCTGGAATGAAGGATGCCACGGAGAGGGTTAGCAGACCCTGCACCAGATGTGTTTGAGACCAGGTGGTCTGGTTTCTCAGCTGGAGGAGAAGCTGGTGCCACTGCTAGTCATGTCCACCCCAGATGCTGCAGCCCCCCAGCAAGGGACAGCTGGCATTGAGCAGCCTAATCTCTGTGTCCCTTCCCCTCGCTGTTCATCGAGACCAGACCACACCAACTTTGCAGGAGACTTGGCTCACGGCTATGCACTCTCACATCCTACAGCACACGACTGTTGCCTTGATGCTAAACAAGGGGCTGACTGGATTCCCTGTCCCAACCTGAGCCCATTGATGTGTGTTTTCTTGCTCAATCCCTGCTAGGTCTTTTTGGCCATAGGCTTAAATTTACCAATGGGTCCATACTGTGAAGATGCAGGGAGGGTCTGCAGATTAGAAGAGACCTGAAAATTTCTGAAGGAGGATGTAAGCAATGGGAGAATTTTCCCCAAAGCACTGGCAAACCTTCGTTTGCTCTGCCTTTGAGAGGGTCATGTATAGATTTAATTTATTTTTGTTAAATTGCCATACCACAAGCTGCGTTTCCTAGTGGGAAGTTCCGTACATGAGATGTTTGAAATGTTTTTCTGCTGTGGATGCTTTGTGTAAACACCACTTCAGTGAGAGACAAACTGCCCTGAGTTGCACAAGTGAATCAAAATTACTTGAATCCCTGGTTCTGATGTACTGACTAACCACTGTGAGTTTTCTGTATTTTGTGCCTGATTTGAAGTGCCTGAAAGTTATTCGGGTTTATATTTATTATTTAACAGACTTCTCCTGGGAAGACAGATCTGGCCTCTCTCCTCTCTGTTTTTCAAAAATAAAAAGCTCACAAACCTATTCATTTTGAAAGTTATATTAATGGAAAAAGGACTCTTGAATTTTTTTAAGGTTGAGTTTTCACATTTACAGTTTGAGAGCTCATTCAAAAGGAATCAGTTTTCTTTATAGAACTGCTGCCAATTTCACAGGTACAAGCATTAAATTTGTGTATGGGATGCAAATAGCTTTTTGTGAGTAGTCAAAATCTGAAATGATGATTGTATTAGTTAGGTAAAGTATAATTTGTTACCGCTGAGTGAATACAGTAGCACTGGTCATTACAAAGAATGCAAGAAACCCGGTGATGGCAATGATTCTTACATAAATGCTAACCTATGTGAGCATTTAAGAAGGACAGATGATTAATAAAGTAGCACAACTGTGTATCCCAGGATTCCCATAGCTTCAATATCTCTTCAGCTTGTACTTGCAGAACACTGAGCAAAATCAGTTGCTGGGCAAATACTGCTGTTACAATGGAGCACTTTTTTTCTTGTTAGCTAATACAAATAGTAGAGAAGAGAAAAAAAACCCTCTAACTTTAAGGTTTCTTATTACCATGCTCCTTTACTTACGATCTCAAGAAGTTATTAACTTCTAATAAACGCTATAAAAAAATCCAGAGAACATATGGTATTTGATTGCATAGCAAACAAAGATGCATTTTTGCCTTTATCCAGCTGACTACACCATCTTTGGGCAATGAGCAGTGAGCTGGAGTCTTACTCGCTTCCTCAGCTGCCTCAAACTGCAACAGGCCTTAAAAAGAGACTTTCTAGCACTAATAGTGTTGAAATTAAACTTTCAGAGGACTCATTCAAGTTTAAAGTTTGAATATCTTGACACACAAGAGGCAAATGCCCTTTCCCTAAAGGACTTTATTCTGCAGCATGCTCAGGAACTCGCAACAGCCTTGAGTTAATTGAATGCAGTCTACAAGAGAAGTGTAACGTAGCATCCAGACACAATGCAATATATTCAAGTGTTTGTCCATATGTAAGTAGTTAATTGATTGTGTTGCTGTGAAGCACAATTCAAGGTCATTGTATTATCTTTAGCACAAAGCTGTACAATTACAAAATCATACAGGCTGCACAATACATTTAAGGGCAAGGTAGGCTTAACTACTATGTTGGGAATGACAATGAATTCATTTTCCTCTCTTTATCTTACTGTACCCTTCACAGCTCAGGGACATCATGTGGTGCTTGGTGAAATCCTAGTTCTATTTAGATTTTCTGCTAGGAGGATTGATGGTAAAAGAAATTGTGTGTGGTTTCCAAGAGCATGCATTCACGTTAAATATAGTTCACATTTAGAGTCTTGATTCTTGACCCGTCCCAGTCATTCATGTATTATGCTTTAAGCCTCTCAATAATATGTAGATGTTAAAAAAGCATACAAAAATCCTATACAGGGCTTAGCCTTTCTGTTCTCTCTTTCTTAACATTTTAATCAGCTTTTCTAGATGGCCATGAAGTCTAGAAACTTACATAAAAGCTGAAATTTTCAAGGAAATCTTTATTCAAAGGTCTGGGCAAGTGCTGAAATTCCCAGAATTTTAATTGATTGTGAAAGTTGGATTATCTTTTTTCTTCTATGCAAGCATCCATCTGGACCTTGTGAAGCTCATGTGAAGACAGATTTGAAAGTAACACTCCATCTTAAATTCCCTTTCCTTAGGTCAAAAAACCCCATAAAAACCCCATAACAGATTGGAGGGGTCTTGCTGGGCTAGTAATACTGTATTTTTGGATTGGATTTCCTATTTTTTCTGCTGTTCACCATCAGTGCAGCTGCACTAAATGGGGAACAACCTGGGGCAGCAGGCAGAGGGCAGACAGGACCACGGGGTGTGTGGATACTCCACCAACCTCTGTCACCCTTGTGGCACGGTGGTGAAGAGGGGGTGAAGGGATTAAAGGGAAGATTTTTCCATGTTCATGAAAAAGCTAAACCTCATTAAAGTGGTGTGGCATTTCTAGTGGCCAAGCAAATGACACAAGCCTTCTTTACCCTCATTCCTGTGCAAGCATATAATGCTTCAAAATGTCCAATTTGCGTGTGTGTGTGTAGCTGGGGAAAATGACGTAATGTAAATTTTATAATTGTAGCTGTAACTTAAAATGGTGAGGTAGCTACAAATATTGTCATCCAGTATTTGGCATCTTAATCCCCTGCTATTTAAGGCAGACAAAAATGTTTGTAAAACGTCCCAAAAAGCCATTATTTTTAACGAGTGACAGGCTGAAGCTAGAACATAATGGCCAGGAGCTTTTTAGCAAATTAAATAGCATGATGTTCTTAGTATAAGTGTTAGATAGGAAATACTTCCCAGGAACAACTCTATGAGGCTATTGCATTGGGGAAGTAAAATTGTTATGAATTTTGAGTGGCTTTGTGAAAGGAATTTCCGTGCAGAAGAATTTAGATTACGTTATATATCTTACGTATTCATTAGATGTAGTCTGTCTGCATAGAACAGAATGTATATATATGTATGTATAGATGTACATACATATATTTCTGTGTATAACAGAATGGAATGCCTTCTGCATGTTCAATTATGGAGCCTGTATTAGCTAATCTCTTTGAGACTGCCAGTGCCATGGTTTCCTCAATGCATTAAAAAAGAATATGGATTGTATGCTACTGTATGCGTTCTTAGATTTCTCCTTTGAATTGAATAGGAAGTTATGGGTTTTCACATTAGTGCTGAGACCCTTAAGCTCTGTACACATGCGAAAAAATGCCTCAGACCTAATGAGACAGGAAATTGAGAAGCTGAAATGGAGTAATAAAGGAAGAAAAACATTGATGCGTGCATGATCCTGGAAAATGACTGTTATGTTCTATTACAGAAATTAAGTAGACATGGGACTAAACTTAGGGTAAAAGAGCAAAACCAAAACATCAGGTCAAACAGAAAGCCATTGGAAGAGAAGAGACACCAATCAAGATACAAATTGAGTTTTAAAAGTATTTTTAATTAAAATGTTTCATTTAATATGGACAATAATACAAGAGAATTATATCTGAACTTCAAAGCAGGTTTATTACCTATAGGAGAGCTTCTAGGTGCTGGTTAAGGAGTTATGATTTATATTATCCAAAATTAACACAGCTGTAAAGATGTCTATCTGTTAGCAGTTTTGAGAATGCATCTGCCATTTTGGTGCCTAAGCATAATTTCCTCTTTCTATCTGGTGTAAAAAACAACAACCAAGGACCTGTAGAGAGTTCTCATTTTTTGAGGGTCTTCTGGTCCAAACTGTTTGACACAGCCACCTGCAGTAATTGCCCAGCCTGGCTATTCATTAAACATTTGTTGAGTTTTGTTTCCATGACAACTTCCTATATTATACTATCTCAGAAACTCAGTAGAATTCAGACATCAACTTAAAACACCTAAATGTTTTCTCTGAGTTGCATCTCTTGTTTCCTTGGCAACTTCCTCTCAAGTCACCCTAGGATATTTCAAGGCACCCAAGACAAATTTCTTCACATTGATCTTTTTAATGAATTTACACTGACCTGCAGTATACACATCGTACCAAACTTAAAATATTAGATGACAGAATCTTTATTGATTTCATTCAAATGCTGCTTCTCAGCCAAAATCCAATTACTTTGCCCCAGTGCGTACATTTTCCCCATTAAGGCTGCAAAAACAATGCTGTAAGGCGCTATCTATACGTATGCAGACCAATCTGAAGATTAAAAACAACTTTGCGTACCAAATGCAATATTTCTGACAGAAACAAGGGCACGTTTTTGCTGCTCTGGAGTAATATGTGATTATTAAAACAAATTCTAATGAGACAAGGTAAATGCAGAGAAAATCTCAAGAAGCATTGGCACTCTCATTCTCTTTGGTACATTGCAAAGGCAGTAGTTAAAGAAATCATAGCACAAGAAAATCATCCCAGATGCTAAATCCCATCCTTCACCCCCAAAGAAAAAAATAGCTAACACTGATTCCATGCTGGTCACGAAAGCTGGTGACTCAATAGGTCTTCCCTAATTCTGCATATGCTTTTCCTATCTTGGAGCAGTGTCAGAGGCTGAAACAAACAAGATGAATCTTGTCTCTTGATTGCAGTCTCTTCCTCCAAAGTCCCTTAAGGAAAGAATGGCCAGTTCTGAGCAAATATTTAGCCTCTACAGTGAGTAAAAACCATTTTCATCTCCCGCTTTTCTTCTTTCACACTAACTGGTCCCACAGCCTAAGGAAGTGAAACCAGGATCTGTCATATATGAATGGAAAAGTGTAAACCAGATCAGACCCTGAAAATTAATCTCTTCTGGAGATAAGAAAGGACTGAAAAATCTAAGATCCTCACACTAGCTTATCCCCACCTGCATTATTTAATCCTACCATACTTGGTTTCCCTAGTGTAACTCCATATGCTATTATTTCTAAATCTGGCCCACCTTCTTACATTGGCATCTGTTCTTTGCTGACCTGAACCCTGGTTTAGCATCTTCCCATTTTTCTCGTGGCTGCCTTTTACCTGGTTTACTGAGTATGGTTCACTCTAAAATAAAACTACAACCAAACGCAGACAACAACAATGACTTCTTCACCAGGGTGCAGTAGCCCTTCTTACATGGCAAGGGCCACTTCCTCCTCTGACCATGTGTTACAGAGATGAGTTGGCTCAAGCAAGAGCAATTTGCTGAGTGTGTCTGAATCTGAGGTTTTAATCTGAAGCAGTCTGCCTTACCCAGGAAAGATGTCTGGGGTAGTCTTTTTTGGTGAAGACCCTTTAAGTTTAGATCCAGTGTGGTGCACACGAGATCCAAAGGAAGGGAAGAAGCAGTGGAGGACAAGGACCATGTTTTTACTGCTGCGCAAATTGGCTGTTACGGTGTCAATAAACAACAGTATTTGTTTAAAAGAAATATAATTTCTGCTGACAAAGCAGTGAGTGAAGGATCTTCTAAGAGAGGAAAGAGAGATATTGCTGTTTTGAAGTTAAGCTCAATGCTTAGGAGCAACCTGAGAGGGAATTAACTACTTGAAGCTCTCATAAAGCCTATCAAACAGAGCCTTGTATCACATTAATGCTAATTGACAGATGTGCAATGCTTGAATATAAAGATTTGAGACATACAGTTATATATAAAAACTAAGCAGCAATGGCTTCATAAGAGGTAACTGGAGATGATTAATTCATACCTTTAAAAAAGAATTAGTGAGCTGTTCGTCTGAGCCAGAATGATCATCCTTCTACTGTGTGTCTGCTGCTTTCTTACTTTTGCCTGGCAGGAAATGATCCTTTGAAGACATAACGACTTGTCTAATTTTCTGCATGTTAGAAGTCTCATTAAGTATAATAAATTATTAATTCCAAAGAGATTATGGTGGAGAGAATTTGTTGGATCAGAGCTACAAGTGTTAAGCCCTTCTGCGAAAACACCAGTTTACTGGGACCTCAACCTAGATAGCATGATAGCTTTGGGTATGATAAATAATAACATTTATAAGGACCAAATTATATGATGTGTGTGCAATTTCAGGCAAACCTAAAGTGCTGGGCAATTTGAATGCTATTAAACTTCCTTGTCTCTTGAGATAAATTATGTATTTTTTTAAAAAGAATTGCACATGCTCTTTTCAAATTTCAAATGCACTTCATAGTGTTTTGTAGATGACTTGCACTGCCAAGACTTGCTGTTATGCAGAATGCACTTTAATTAAGATTTTAATGAGTGTGTTATGTCAACATTCACGGTTGTAATATACTGCTTTCTCTCGTATTTTAGCCTAGTGGTAAAATACTAATATTAAATTTTTAGTAGAAACTGTTCTTTGGAAGTATTTTTTGTTCTTGCTTTTCTCAGACTAATTGTTCTTTGATGCACAAATATCTTAACTTTATTTAGGTGGGAGTATCAATGCAGGTAGAGTGTGATACCTGGAAGGGATTAAGACTAAGTTCAAGGAAGACTGTGAAAGTCTTTCCAGTGGTTTCAGTTGGTTTTGGATCATGCTGAAGCAAACATTTTCAGATACTTCTCTTCAGTTCCATATTGGCACTAGTGTAATGGCAGGTTCTTAGTAAGCTAAGGTATATTCTTTGTCAAAATACATGATGCCAACATGTATCATTAGAAAGAAGGTTTTCTTGAATGAGATGATCCATTTGTTCTGTCATAGTCTAGCTCTGAGCAAGCAATGCAAATACATGTGTGTTTGAAATAAAGGATGTTTGTTGCACATATGGAATCAGTTTTTGAGATCAAATCTTACTACACCACTACTTTCAACTCATTGACAGAACTGTGGGTATTTTTTAAGAGAGGGAACAAACATAGAGGCTGATTTATTTACCCTGGAGACAGCTAAAAATCCCACAAGGTTAGAGACAGTGTGTTGATCTGTACTTGTACTTCCAGTGTAAAGGAGTGTAAAATACTGCCTTTGTCTGTTCCATTTTGTTTCCTGCCTTAAATTCAGAGGGATTGCCAGAAACAACAAAATGCTGCCTGACACGGTGGTACCTCTTTTACAGCTGGGCATGTGCCAATGGCCTGAGGGTTACATCTGCTTTGCATATGAATTTGCACAGTATATTCATGAGAGCCTGATGTGAAGGGTTAGCCTTTATATATTTGTGTGAATTATAAAGAAACTGCATAAAACATGTTTCAAAAGCTCCAGGGGAAAGGGTATAAAATGGAAAGCTGACACTTCTTGTGTCCATCCTTCTCTTCATGCATTATTTAACATGCCTTCCACTGCCAATATCCATCAGGCTGAAATTCTTCAGGAAGAAAAACCAAAACCCTAAAGCTTTGTATGGAAGACAAAGAACCTCACAAGTGAGATGATATTTGTTTGGGAGCTGGAAGCTGAACATTTACCCACCTAGGTGAAAGCAACATCACAGTAAAACAAGACAATTTTGGTGCCAGCAGCACTCTCAAGTATATGAAGGAGTTCTTGGAATCTCTTCCAAGACTGCTCAGCTAGTGAAGTGCAGTATTCACCCTCATTCCCTATTATTTTTTCTTTCCTGAAATGAAGTGTTACCACAGTGAAGACTTTGGGGTGTCATTTCCAAACAGTGATTAGCCCCAGGAGATCCAAGTTTTGGCTTCCCTCATGCCTGCAAACCCATGGACTTTCCACCAAAAGTTCCTGGTGGCTGAGGATTTTCCTCCTTCTCTCCCCCTTACTTTGGAAAGGGTAGTATGAGAAGGTGTGTTGAGGAAGAAGTGACTGTGACCATTTCACATCGTGTTCTGGTCACTTGGGGCTTCTGCAAAGATTTGCTTAGAGAACTTCCTGTTTCCCTGTAGCATCTCTTGTGGTGTTCAGAATGGGCACTAGGGATACCTCAAGGAAAGTCCATTCTTTGACTAGGAAGCTCAACAATATCAAATCACTTCAGAGAATTCCAATTCAGAGACAAAAAATGCGGACATGTCCCATTTGACTGGGTAGGTTTTGGTTGATTGGTTTTGTGTGGTTGTAAACCAGATCCCCAGCCCAGGTGAGACCTCAGCTTGAGACCAGCACCCCCAACCCCAGGCCCACCATGCTCATGAGGCCTGAAGAAATAGATATATTCATCTCAGCAGAGTCCTGCTGCCAGTAAGGGTGCACATGGTATTCCTTTGGAGAAGTCTATCTGAGTCTATTATAACCTTGTCAAATATTTGCCTTTCACTTTGAAAAATTACGCGGCTGTTGTCAGTCAAAGTCACTTTTTCTTTTTTTCTTTTTTTCTCTTTTTCTTTTTCTTTTTCTTTTTCTTTTTCTTTTTCTTTTTCTTTTTCTTTTTCTTTTTCTTTTTCTTTTTCTTTTTCTTTTTCTTTTTCTTTTTCTTTTTCTTTTTCTTTTTCTTTTTCTTTCTTTTTCTTTTTCTTTTTCTTTTTTTCTTTTCCTTTTCCTTTTCCTTTTCCTTTTTCCAAGGGGTTCAAGCTGTACCAGATCTTCTTTCCTGTGAAGAAATTTACCTCTGCCTAAACCACCCATATTGTTGCAGTGCTAAAAGTAAAGCCTTAGCAATTTAAACAGGGAAGTGCCTCATGATTTGGAACAGACACTGAGTCTGGTGGGAACCAAGGGGCTCGGGTTACGGATGTGTGACCCAATAGATGGTGAAAATCCATTTTGATTCATCTACTTGTAAGGGTTTTTACATCACACTTTCAACTCAGATGTTCTTTTTTAGAAGACAGAAAAGCTCTTTATCTTTTAAACTAGTGATATACCATTATTGAACGAATGTGAGCTCTATTTATGTTTGACTGAAGTGCTTTTGTCGTGGTCTGATCAATCCCTCCTGAGGCTCCCAGAAGCCTTCCAGCTGTCTTTGCTGAACTTTGCACTGTCTTTACTGTACGACTGTGGTTTGTAAGGGAAGGCTCCAGAAGGCTTTGCTTACCTTACATATTATTCCCCCATTTAGATACCCCAAGAGTTATGAATCCGCATGACTGTAATATCATTTTTTTCAAACCCTTGTGAAAATTATTATTTATTGTAGGTAGGGTAATAGGACAATTTTTTATAATATAACTAGCAGAATTGTTGAAATTGACTGCCTTATTTTTGCCAATACTTTTGACAGATACTGCTGTGCTTCCTATACTTTTTATTGCACAAAACAGCAGCATGTAAAATGATGGAGAGTATAGTCTAGTGACTCCAAATGAATATTTGCTCAGTCTGGTACTTTAATCAATGTAAAAATATGAGGCTTTTATACGGAAAGGTTTCAACAAACTTCTGATTTTTGTCTGTTTCTATTCCGTGATTATTTTTGGAAATTATCTATCATCTTTGGAACAATTATAAGTGTATAGAAGTGAAATTCTGTTGTAATGGGTGGTAGCCTGGTGCTGCATTTCACTTCTTATGAGTCTAAGAGCCCCGTGTTTTACTTGCAGCATTATTTTTTCATTTGTCTGTCCAAGGCGGATGTCAATGTGTAAATAATATCACTGAAATACATGAATGCATTTCCATAATTAGTGTCTTGTGAGGGTAGATTTGGATTTAATGGGAGATTCAAGTCTTAAATGTCTTGCAAATTTCAATATACTGATTAATACTATCCTCTCAACCAGAACTTAGTTTAACAGCCACCTGTTTCCAAAATATCCGGAAAGCCACAACTAGAGTAGCCCAGCAGTTAAATCAGAAGAATAAATGAAGTTAGATGGGCACACTGAAATTTAACTATGCTTGTAAAAGAATATTATTAAAGCCGGCGTTGGTAAACATTTGGAAATAATTTTGAATATTTTTATTCAGGATATATTCAGCCGTTAAAATTGGCCCTCCAGGTAACCTTTCATACAGCACTAATATTATTTCGAAGTGGAAAAGCTGAATAATTAAATGACTTTAGGGCACAATATTTACCAGATGTAATCAAACAGAGTTTAAGAATGAAGAACAATCAAAATTTACTTTTCCGTATAACTGCTTCCTGCAGTAATCACGCAAGCTTCTAAAACTGAAATCAGAGTACACGTGCTGGGCAGGGAAAGGTTTGCTTTCATTGGCCCTCCTTAATTAAATTCTCCATGTGTACTATGCTGAATCCATAGTCACTCAGAAGCGGCAAACCTAGACAAGAAGAAAGTAAGAACACTGAAATTTAATATAATTTCTTCTCTTTCTGTTGTGCTTACCTTTGCACAGTGTGCTGGGAGCTCCATCTTACCCATTTCTTAGAGAGAATCTGGCAGCAATTATCAGAGGGTTACCACTTCTGAGAGAGGTATGCAGGAGGGAGAAAAATGAATGTTAGTAGACAGAGCTTGTTTATTTTTTGCTGTGGGAATGTCAGTCAAATATCAGTAGCCTGTAACCCTGTAATGAAGCAGCTGCCCAGCTCTCTCACCATCGCTTTTGCTATATATCTCTGTGTCTTGGTTTGCCTCTGGATTGGAGATTTTTCTCACCTGTTATTTCCCGGGGTGAGAAGAAAGTCAAAAGAAAATGATTACAGAGATAGTGTCCTGCCGGGCAGTATCCAATTGAAGTATCGCCCAGGCTTGTGAGGGCTCCACTGGACCAGAAATTCTTTGATACCTGAGTTTGCTGCTGGTGTCTGGAACAACTTCTATCTGCAGTAGAAGACAACATTACTCATTTCTTTTAACAAGGTGCTTGCAAATTGAACGGTCTTTGAAAGGCGTGTCAACAAATTTTAGCCTCAGACCAGCGCTATGTGGTCTAAAGTGACTGAGTAGGAATGACCAAAATTTCAGAAGTAGAAACCTTAAGCACTTCCCTTCTTCTGTTTTATTACAAGAGGTCTGAAAACAAAGTCGTGGGATTGCATTTAAAAATAGTTTTGTATCTGAGTGGAGTAAAGAAGCAAGAGTGTTGTGTATAGAAAGTCTGCAGTAATTGACTCAGATCTGTGATTCTCCTTAAGCAGTGACTAACTTCACCCTATTGGGGACTGCAGAGCAGTGATTGTCTTCTTCTTGCAGACAGATGGCCTCCCACACTTTATCTGATTGTCAGGAGAAAAAGAAGAGAAAGAATTGCAGGGACAAATTACTGTTACTTGGATATGGAGATTTTTGCGTCCTTTCATGCACTGCACTTTGTTTGTTGCTACACCATCTGTGATCCTGTTGCTAACAACTGCCCATCAAAGTCCATGCATGGTCACAGCTCTCTTGGACGGTGTGTCACCTCACACTGGGGGATGCCTTCTTCTGGTTTACTATCAGCCAACATTAGTACAGCCCTGAGACAAACGCGAAGAGAGGGCATACTTTTTGTCTTGTTTCTACTTTTGAAAGGTGCCAGGAAACTCAAGCAGGAAAGCCCTCCTGTCTGATTCTGCTTGCAGCTCAGGATCATGACTTTGTCTCCATATTAGAGAAAAGTCTCTGCAGGGTCGAGACCAAACCCCATCCTAAGCTGCTTTTCCTGATGAAAAAGGAAAAGGACTTAAACAGCTCCTTGGATTTAAGTGGACAATATCACCTTTTTTCATGCGTAGTCTTAAATAAGTACATGCAATTTTGGATTATATATTTTAGAGTGCTGCCAAAAGATTCACTGTATTGTACTAAGTGAATGCAATGGCAAAGAACTAAAGCCTATCTCCTTGTGTCAGACAGGACTGCTATTGGCTAAAACCATTCCTGGCACTGTCCTGCATCTCTCCACCTGATTGCTGAGCCTCTGAACTTTGCCTTTGACTCTTCCTCTCTGGTTCTCATACAAGTGTGAAGGAAAAGCACAAACCTAGTTGTTCTTAGGAACATATCAGGAATGTACTGTTTTCAAGTAAAATATTATGCACCCCTTCCCCCACCCACTCCCCTTATATAAGACTTTCTTTGGCTTGCCTATGATCAGCCAGTGGAACTTCATCCATAGGAAAAGTAATAAATCTGCCAGGAAAGCTCATTAGTTTAATTTATTATGATTAAATACAAGGATTGTTCACTTCCCTGTTTCATCAAGGATTATAATCAAGATTTGAAATGTGGCCAGAAGGGACATTTCAGCTAGTGATTCAGTCTGTAAGACAGAAAGCAGGTCTTGTATAGGAAAACGTAGTTAAATATGCAAGCACTGTACGTCTGTGTGTGAATTTGAAATATAATCGCATAACGATCTCGACATTTAACATGAAATACTTCTGGAAGGGATTCTTTTGGGGATGGAGGTTGAATGCCATTATTTTTCCTCTCATTAGTACTAAGTCTAACATATAACCTTTTAATTGAAATATGAGAAAAATAAACAGCTAATTCTTTGTGATCCAAAACTGTCTGGATAGACAGATGGGTTTTAGGGAAGATTGTTTTATGTATTTCTTGAATGACCTAAAATATTTCCAAAGCAAATTAGTGTTTTAAGGGACCTTTCCCACTGTACTTCAACTAGCTAACAATCATCTCTCCTAAAATTACTGTTTATAGTGCCCGTGACTCAGCATGTGTTTTCTAGCAGTGACTCGTGAGAGAAATGATTTATTGGTGGCTGAGGATTGCATCTTTCTTCCTTACTCTGCCTTTAACTGTTCCCTGAACCTCTGGGTTGAATTCACTTGTGGTTTTGTCCTATCATCCTCGTTTTTCTCTACCTCTTTTCCTTAAAGCTTTCTCAAAGTAATCCTCACCTCCCCTGTGTGTGTGGGTGCTATCAGTGAGGCAGGTGTATGCCAAGGACTGGTGTTTTACCAATTGTTTGTGCATTTCTGTAGAAAAACAGGGGAAAGTCAGGAATTGCCAGAATGAATCAGACCTGTGGTTTCTCTAATCTGCCATTCTCTGACATTAGAGATATATTCCTCTGAACCATAGGAATTCTCCATGCTGTTTTCTTTTTTCCTCCTCCTTTTTAGAGGTAAATTTAGCACAGTCTGTGGAACTATGGGAAAAAAAAAAAAAAAAAGATGTAGTAGCAGAATACAATAGGATTTCAGTTGAAGGAGAAACATATTTCTGGGCTGTTCCATTTTCATGAGGGATATTTGCTGAAGCCTGAATGGTATAATGACAAGTGCATAACACTCTTTCCCCTTATACAGCTAGTTTGGGCACTTGGCACCAGTGACCATATGAGCACATTTAGGATATTTTGGGGCATCCTGGAAAAAAAAATCAGGAAATGCAAAGCAAAGGAAGCACAGAAAGCAAGATTGCTATAGGATTTGAGGCAGGCACTTTGACCTGTAAAATCCAAAGCTGAAAATCAGATTAAACCATGATTAAACAAGAGGATAATACGTTAGAAAGAAATGTAATTACTTGTTGAATATCATTTAAGGAGAATTAAGATTAAAAAATAGCAAAACTTGAAGAAAATACCCATATGGAAAGAAGGGATATTTTACATTTATTATCAAATGTAGCACATCAATCATCGTTTGTGTGGCAGAGGAGAGCTCACTGACCAAGAGAATCCAAGAAAATAAGACCTTCCTGGAAACCTTCAGTTTGTGGAAACTAAGATTTGTAGGGTGTAACTTAAAGCCCTGCTTCATCAAAGCTGAAATTTTTGTTCTAAGCCAAGCCAATGTCCCAAGAGACCTACTAATTTGGTGATTAGGCTCTCCTGGGAGCGCGACTTCAGGTGTAAGTCTTTCTGCTGGCTTCTTCAGGCTGGGGGCTTCAGCCGAATTGTGTGACCGTCTGAGGAAACTGTTCCTGTGGAGGTCTGGGGCAGGAATGATGTGGCCACTGCTGCAGAGATGACTTCTGGGCAGCCAAGAGCAGTGTGACTGCACTGCTGTCCGTCTCACCGGACACCCGTGCTGTGCAGCAGCTGTGGAATGCCCTGCCATAGGGCACGGGGACATGCTGCCCATCCTTCTGTACGGCCATCCTTCCAACCAGCTCTGTGTTTCTGCTTGAGCTATGCGACTTTAGCTGCAGGTCCCGTACTCAGCCATCAGTCTCAGGCCCATAGGATGGGAAATGTGGTTGCCCTTTTGTGTAGGCTTTTTATCAGATGGAGCCAGGTGGCGTACATTCTACTGCCATTAAAATGCAATTCTCTTCAATGAATCCTTGCATGTAGGCAGGAACTGCCACATTAGATCATTTGCAAGTCCTGCCACCATCTGGGATTTATGTGGAGTGTTTGTCAAATGATATATGGTGCAGCCCCAGGAAAATGATGGCAGTGAAGAGAATGTACATTGAATGCATTCATCGACCCTATTCCATCTGAAGAAATGCAATCATTCCCTGACACAAATTTTCTGCCTAGGAGGAGAAGAAGAATCCATTAGAGTCTTCTGGTAATAGTAGGGTTTTTGTCTTATAATAATGATTGTTAAAAAATAATTGTGTGTATTAAAGTTCATTTTACAAGAGAGTAAATGTCATGAATGTATTGGTGAAATATTTTCAGGTTTGGGCCCATGTATCTGTCTGATTAAAGAAAGCTTGAGTTTTTCAGGCAGTCTTACATGTGATGAGGCGGTTGTTATGGCAACAATACATTTTTTATGAGTTGTAATAATGACAGAGCAACATCTTTTAAATTATCAGGATTTAAAGTTACAGCTGCTTTGTTTTGCCTTTCATTAACCCCTTAAAAATAGTGAAATATTTTCATGGTTCTGTAGTAGCATCTGTATGCTTTTCTTGAGTATGTAAGAAAAAAAAAAGGATCTTTAAGAAGATGCATATATCAAACGAATAACAACTTTCATTGTGCCTCAAGAATATTGCTTTTTCCATCCCACTGTGATGACTTTTTACTACTTTTTAAACAAGTATGTTTCTCGCAGTGTGACAGTCTTAAGTGTAGCCAAAGTACTGGAAGGATTCCTAGGTGTTCCCAAAATTAATATTGATGCTGCAGTAACTTTCAGTTAACCTTGAAGGTAATAGATTTTTGGGTGGCTTCTGGGAAGTTTGGGAAGCAATGGAACTTCAGTGATCCTTGTGACTTTGCTAGATATCCCTGCTGGAAAGATTTAATTTGATTTGAGGTTTATTTTTCACTACAGCCTGCCAGCATGTGCACATGCTCATGACGACTGCTCACCAGAAGTCCTGATGATACTGCAGGAGTGCAAAGAGAGACTTTTTTCCAAAAGAAGAAGGATTTTTGTCTTCTTCAACAGAGAGAGAACACGAATTGCAATCACACATAACTTACATTTGTTACTACTCGTGTATGAAGCAGAACTATCCAAATATTTCACTCTTAAGGCTTTTTTTAGACCTGGTTGCCCTCAACACATCCAAGTCATCCACTTAACAGCCCATCCCGCTGCTGTTGTTCACCAGAAAAATTTTATTCCTCGGGATGAGCTAGACTATACTAAAGAGAAATCAAGAGTAGCTTTAAATAAACTAGCCATAGTTAGGATACTTCTAGAGTCAATTTCTGAGACTTTATTCTGGAGTGTATTCCATTCACACACAGGAGCACATGTGTTTGGCCTGCACTGAATGCAGGGAGCCTCTGCTTGCAGCCTGAGGAACAAATGTTTCAGCTCGGTAGTTCTCCTTTCTACTGCTAGTACCTGAAAAGGAGTTGTGGAAGAATAGCACAAATGAAAGTTATCTGTAGAGAAAACCAGATGTAGAACCCAAGAAGAATCCACTTGTCGTCACTGTTAAGGAAGCCGCACATTTAAATTATAAAAAAATACAATGTATAGTTTGCTTTTATGTGTCTTGTGTGTCTAAAAAAATGTTTTGCTTGTTTCTGAAAGTATTTGAGAGAATATTTGGTCCTCTATTACTGTCAAGCTTCTTTATCCCTTAGGCCATTTGTTGACAAGCTTCCATGTATCATTACTTCTAAACACCTAAGAGACCATTTTAAATGTTAAAAAAACCCATACCCATCTGTTCTTTGAATAAATTTTAATGAAAGGAAAAAAGGCATTTTTATGTAGAATTTGACCGTTAGTGGATTGTGCTTTGTTCAGCGCTCATAATCAGCTTTTCTGTCCCTCACTCCTCTGTTTGTAAGTGAGGTCATACTCAGTACTCACACTCCTTTTGGAATCTAAAGAAAAACATTACTCTTAAGTTGGATGAGGTTGCTTTTACAAAATAAGTCAAATCATCATAAGAATGAAAAAGGTCCATTACATGGTTTTATAATTGGAGGTTTTATATTCCTTATGCTTTCAAACAAATACTACATTAGCACATTTACTGCTTGAAAATAACAATTTTCTTATTGTCTTCAAGGGATGGACTGTTTGATTGAGAAACAGCAGAAAAAATTTTATACATATTTTGTGGGCGGAACAAAATATGCCTTTGTCTACAAAATCTGCTTTTAGTTTAATTCTCAGGACTGAATTAATAAGTATAGCATGCCTGGATATTTAATTTTGTACTTCATAGGATATGAATATTGTCTGATGCACACACGCAGCTTCATCAGTTTGGGATTTATTCCCTTCTTCCCAGACTTTTTTGAAGGAGGACTCTTTGGAATATGAGGCTAAGATCTGAAAGGATTGGAAAGCTTTATCTTTGGAGGAAGAGTGCTTAAATGTAGAAGTTACTAAAGCTGGAGTTCCTAAGGATTTCAACCTTGTTGAAGGATAGGAATAGAGGTTTTTCTTTTTTTTTTTTTTTTTTTTTTCCAGAGGAATGATTTAGAAAAAAGTAGAATGCAGTTTAACAAAGAGAAATGCAAATATAGGTTGAGATAGTCATATACAGGTGCAGAATGGAGAGTAAGAGCAATGCAGCAACACTGCAGAGGAGGTTATTAGTTACAAAGGTTCACAAGATGAACATGAGTTGTGGTGTTGTGGTAAAGCAAACATCACATTATAAACTAATGCACTACCCCTTAGATATATGAAGTAATAACATCCTGTGGTGGCACAACCTCCACTGCAGAGATGTGGCTTGTATGGGTATTAAATTTAATAGGTGTATGAATGACAAAAAAAAATTTTAAAAGGATATAAATAAACCATAGAATCATGTAAGATGCAAGATTGACCAGATAAAGTAATAGAATTTACTGCATATTTGTCCTTTTCTATGATCTTATTTTTTTTTTTTTAATCTCTTCCCACAGGTTTCCAGTACAAAACTGAAAAAAAAAGAAGATACAAGGAGGAAGATCAAATTTTTTTCTACATCTGTTGCTTTTCTAAGACAGGGAATACTAAGTTGAGGAATTGACTTCAGGATGATAAATATTCTTTTAACAGAGCGATGAAGTGCAGAAATAGATTGCCAGGAGAATGCTGGAATCTGTCAGATTGCCTTTAACAAAAGGCTGCAGGGAAATCTGTCAGGAAAGACAGTCGATCCTTAGGGTGAAGAAATAATATAGATAATCTCTTTGGCTCTGTTTTATAGATTTCTCTGAGTATTGTGGTGTGCTGTTTTGACTTACAACACAATATCACTCATGGCCTCTACAAAGCTAACCAAGTCTGTGTGTTTTGGTTTTCTTACACCTTCCTTTATGTGTGAATGTTCAGGAACAGCTAGTATTTCAGGAGATGGGGTAAGTGAATATTTCAAAAAAAGGGTGTCTGAAAAAATTGTACTCATTAAATGACACCAAGACTTGTGCAATGAGGTGATGCTATAGAACTGGAATAAAATATTCCAATATACAGACATATTAGCTTTAATCTATGGAACCTTGGCTAGCCAACTGAAGATATTAGGCAAGTGGGTTTTGGTTAATTTAAAGACTCCACCTTTCTTAGTAACTAGGCATGAATAAACACACAAACTCCCATCCTGCAGCTGGAACACAGTCAACTGTAATAAGAGTTTCTCTAGGGTGCTGAAGATGTGCTGTAAAAGGTCCTTAAGATGAGTGGAAATACCTTATCTCAATTCCATCTACAATGCCTCTCAGACAGTGCCAGTCCTCTGTATCATTTAGTGAATGCTTCACTCACTCTGTTTGGTGACCAGTTAATCTCTCCCACACCATTCATTTTAGTAGTACCACTTCTTTGTCAAGTAGTTCTTCAATGATTTGGGCAGGTATTGAAAACATGGGCTTTGGCAGTAACCAGACTACCAGATAGTGATAATTTTTTGCAGCAGGAAAAGCACTTTCTCTCACCATCATCCTTGGAATGTGTGAAATGAGGTGCAGTGCAAAAGCAGTGAGTTGACCTCCACTTTTTGGTGGACAAGTGAATGCTCATAGATAGCTCTGGCAGGTATAGGAGGCGTCTGGGTATGACACCGAGGTCTCTCTGGGCAAGGCTCAGGCATTGGCTTGCCTGCTTAACTTCAGTCACGTGTTCACAGGCTACACAGATAACGGTAGAGATGTCAGACAGCTGATTTCCTGATTTCCTGGGCCGTAAGTGGAAATCCTTTAGGGATCTGCCAGGTGGTTATAGCATCAAGTGAGAGCTCCAAAGATTCCCTTCCGATGCAGAGGTTTGCTCACACATGGTGGAAGTGTGATGAGAACCACCCCCAAGGACTTGGCTCTTTCTTGGAGGGCAAGGAGGGCATAGGTGTCTGTGTCTGGCCAAAGCTGTTTCTGTCTTCTTTACCTATTTTTCATTTATCTGTTACCTGTTTTTCCTCTCCACCTCTCTTTTTATCTGCAGTCATACTTCACACCAGTTCAACTTAGTGTTTGTATTTTCCTGAAAAAATCTTTCTGTTTCGATTCGTATCTCTATTCTAGATATTATTTATATTTGTTATCTTTTTTCTTTTCTGTCCTTTTCTCATTACCTCCTAGTATTTAATAAAATCCTAGGAAATCCAGACCACAGCTTTCAATTCCTATGGCAAAGCTTTTGTTCCTGGCTTAACTTGAATGGGTTTCAATATTTTTTGTCAGTGCAGTGATATAAGTACATGGTTATATGGAAACTTGGTTCGTCTCAATGCAGATCATGTGGAAATATTGCTTACTATGAAAATACTAGTAGGAGACTATTTAACGATGGTGATACAGATCTGTTCTACGGTGAATAGGAAATCTAGAGCATGCTGGATTTCCTATTCACCGTAGAACAGGTCTGTATCTGATTTCCTGAAAAAGGAGTGCATACAGAGCTTACTTGAGTTATCATAGAATCACAGAACAGGCTGAGTTGGAAGGGACCCACAAGCATCACTAAATCCAGCTCCTGGCCCTCCACAGGACAGGCCCAGGAATCACACCGTGTGCCTGAGAGCATTGTCCAAACACTTCTTGAACTCTGTCAGGCGTGGTGCTGTGACCACTTCCCTGGGGAGCTGTTCCAGTGCCCCACCATCCTCTGAGTGGAAAACATTTTTCCAATATCCAACCTAAACCTCTCCTGACTCAGCTCCATGCTGTTCTGATCTGGATTCTGTCACGGATCACCAAAGAGGGGATTAAAGTTGACTTGTTCATTATTCCCAGTGCTTAATAGTCAAAAATGTCTTGGTTTTAGGTTTATCTTTTTTTTTTTAAACCATAAATAACAAAATTTAGAACTAAGTCTCAAAATTGTCTTTCCTTGTAAAAATAAGGATGCGGTTTTAGAACAACTTTTTCCAGAAGTCTGAAAAACATTTATATAATCTGGTTTTTCTAAAAGATTGTAATAGTCCTAAAAGTCCTGATGCCAATCCTGCTTCTTAAGTAGTTTTCTCCTACTTGGGACCATTTTTCCAAAGCAGCTCCAAAATACTGAGTCAGCCAACTCCATGTGATATCTTGTGCACATTGAACTTAAAATGTCTAAACAAGATCCATGTTCCTGAAAACCAGCAAAAACAGAATCATTTTTCAAATTGTATAATTTATCAGTCTCTTTTTTTAGCCTGCAGGCAAATAATGAAAAATTTAAGTTTTATGTGCTTCTGCCTGGGAACTGCTTCACATCATCAAGTGAAAAGAGTGAGCACATTACATGCAATGGTATGCAAGGCCAAGCTGTTGATTTCATGAGATAATGGTGTGGCTGCCTGAATTGCTGAGCAGAACTGAGTAGCTTGCTGAGAAGAAGTGAGGAAAGGTATTTTCTGATTTCCAACTTCCTTACTTAGTTCAGCCAATATCTGTTTTTGCTTCGGACTACATGATAGCTTTGCACTGTTCTATTTATTCACATAAGAAACATCTTTTTTTTTTGATTCCTTTGACATGTTGCTAGACCTAAGCCTCAGAAGTCATACTCATGTGTTCCATCAGCATAAGGGCAGATGATGTCCTAGTGAAAGGAACAGGAACTGACTTTCAAAGGTGCTAAGAAAAGTATCTGAAAAATCAGGTACTAATAAGGAATCATGAATATAAAATTGTAAAACATAAACCTAAATCAACTGCTACAGGAACTGTTTTCACTGGAACTGAAAATGTTGCTGTGGCAGTTCCAGCACACTGGAATAATGGAACATTTGAAAACTGCTGTACTGAGAGGGGACTTGAGGCATGGGAGCAAAAATTATTCTACGGTATTAGCTTTATAAGGATATCTTTGATGATCTGTCAGCTCCTGAAGCTGTGGGCAACCCACAGGACACTTCTTGCTGACATCGGAGGCACAGGAGAGTAATTAATGAAAATCTCCAAGTGCTGAAACAATGAAGCTAATGAGATTTTGAAATTTTGCTTGCCTGTGGTCAAGACCGTTCATTTTGACCTTTGCCAGAGAGTTAAGAAGGCAAAACGGATTAAAGCTGTAAGGAGTGAGAGCACCTGACCCGTGCAGACATGAGCATTTGGCTGCCTGTGTCTCCCAGGTGATGAAGAAGAAGTTTCAGGTTTTAAAAAATGGGTTTTTTTGTAAGATACCCTTACCATGCTTTGCTTCAGATCTGGCTGGCAGCTGGAGAGCAACTGACACTGAAAGAAAAGACCAGGACAGGGCTAGTGATCTCTTGCAAAGATCATCAATACACATCTCAGTGTGGCTGTGACTCAAAAACTGAGATATTCTGCGAAACCTCCATCCCTCTATCTTCCCCAAGCAGGAAGGAAGATGGGCAGAATCTGAGAAATGACTGTGATGCTTTGCACAGGCCATAGAGAGATTTGTAAAATGTGTATTTTGTCAGCCTGCAGTTAATTTCAATATTGGGTACTTATGTTACAAAATGACAATATTATGACAATGACAAATGCCTGAATGTTATGATAAGCATACATTATAATCATAAAAATGACCATAAAACCTGCTTATAATAAAAGAAAATCTCGACAAGAAGGTCAGATAATCACTTACTAGGAAAAAGTGACAGCCTAAAAGTCAGTTGTTGAAAAAGTAGATGTATTTTAAGAAAATATATTGGTTTGGGCATAATTTGTTATACAAAGCTTTCAGCCAAAGATAAAGGGTAACTTATCCACAGCTACGTGTACCTTCCTAACTCAACTAACAAAATGATTCCAAATGTCTTGGATTCCAAATATTCAATTAGGACCTTGAGTAATAGCTAGACCACATTTTTTATTTCTTACGGAAGTGTATTGCTTCAAGAGAATTACATGACATTGTCACCACAGGTACTCTGGAGTTCTGAAAATCTGGAAGGATTTTGTGGATTCTGTTTATGTGTAAGTTGTTTCCAACCCTTTGTACCCACTGAGAGCCTTGTACAATACTGAGAACAGCCTGGAATCCCTGACAAATATCTGGTGGTGCCAACAGCTGGAGTAGGCAGAATGTGAACTCCCTGAAATGGAAAGTCATCCAAAAACATGCTTCTTGGATCCCAACCCTCCTTTGCTTCCTAGTAGCTAATTAAATATTTCCATCGAAGTGAATTAATAAAAGTAAGTTAAAAATTAATGTTGATGAAGTGCTTCACATACTCCTCTATGCAGGGTTTTGTATCTGTCCCTTATGGGCAAGAATAGCTGAACCAGATATTATTTCCACAGTGATATTTTAATGCATTTTTGTGATGTGATAAATATTTGTTGACAGTTTGTTACAGGTTGCCATTGTGGACCCATCAGCTTTCATGGAGCTGCACGAGAGAGTCTGCAGAGAGAAACAGGACATGTAGAAAATACGACTTCAGCAGAAAAACAGAATAAACTTGGTTAATTTACAGAGAAAACTTTGGTGGAGCCTTTGGCAGTCTTCAAGTATACAAAAAGTCTCTGCTAAGAGAAGGAGCATTTTCTGGTACTGAATTCAAACAGTGGCCATTGTGGCCCAGTCTGAGTATTGATAAGACTTACATTTATTAAGTATATTTAAACTCAACAATAAAATGCTTAGCTGAACTGGAAAATCTCCATATGGGGATTTAAGGAATTATTTAGACACAAACTGTGAAGACTTCTGTAGATGACTTGGACTGGGGCAGGGGATGGACCATGTCACTTCTCGGAGTTTCTTTGAGCCCCATGTTTGTGTGCATGTAGATTTCCTCTGAAATGTCCACTGAGCAGTTATGTATTATCAGTATCAATTAATGAACTGACTCAGGGAATGTGGTGGTGAAATGTTCTCACTGGTAGCAGGAGATCAGCATCAGATAAGAGCTGTGCTACTTCTGTTCCTATTTCTTAGTCTATTCAACTGTTAGTGTCATTGATGTGCTGCTTGCCATGGTATTAAAAACACTAAATAAAAATGTCAAAATAATATGGGGCAAAGGATATTTCATGGAAGACCTGCAATATTCCATCACTTTGCTGCTTGACACCTCACAAAGCAGAGCCTTCAATCTGTAGGAGAAACAAATTGTTCAGTCATTTTAGTAGAAAGAGAAGCATCTAAGTTATAAACAGGAGTTTTGCTGTTATGTTTACTCAGGGGGGAAATATAAAAAAACATAACATTTCTTCCTTGGGTGATAAGAGATCAGCTTTCTTTGTGTCGGCTACTTCTCTCCCCAGCTAATAATACAAAAAATATCACAATACCCTCACCATTACATTCACTGAATTCAGTAGAGCTGGTGGCTGATTTTAGCTCAATATTATAATTAGAGTAGTATGCTACCATTTTATTTTAATCTTGTGGAGAGCTGAAGCACAGGTATATTCAAGGCTGATTAAGCCTGCAAAATTCTTTATGAAGTGCAGAGTGGATATGTATAATTTTCTTGCAATAAATTTCAATTATTTCAAGGGGAGTTATGTGTTACAATGTGATTTAGATTAAATGTATTTTATTACTATTCATTTTAATAAAGAAAACAGTACAGTCTATAAGTAATTTGAATATTAAATCATGTACAGAACAGGCAGCATAAATGAAGAAAAGAATGATACTAGAAAGCTGACTCAACTCTTCTACACTTCATGTATAAGGATATAAGAGTCCACAGTACTCAATCAAAATCTCCAGAAAAACACTTGTGGAAGACAGAAGAAAAAGCATACCTCTACTTCTTTGTGGTGCTTGTTGAGGACTTGTGCAGACCATGTGTCCAATGGAAATGGCTGTCCTTGATTTTCCCAAAAGGGCAGTTCGCACATGTCAAATTTTGTGCTCAACAGACCAAATGTTCTAAGTTCAAAATGTGTATTAATTATGTACTTAACAACTTACAAATAGTCTCTCACGAGTTTTAAGTTGCTGGCATACTCTGGGGAAACATGAAGCAGTGAAGTTTCCTCATGGAACTCCGGGGAAGATTTCTGTCTCTTCTACTCAAAATAACAACACTGCCAGTTCCTGAGAAATGGTGAGCATGACATTGCACTGCTGAGCACCCTTTCCTTCCATCGCTTGTTACTGGAACTCTGCATGTTTTGGCAGCCCTGAATGGAATGGATGTATCAGATTCCAGAAGATATGAGGCAAATGAATCCTGGAGATAAGTGCGTGGTTTTTTGTATCCTATGAACATTGATGTCTTGAGAAATCCAACTGGTTTTGTTTATTGAATAAAACATCCAAAAAGAGAAATCCCTGGATTTATGCACCATTTGGATCTAACATGTAACCACAATTTACTCCCTGTGGTATTTAAATTTTTTGGGTTGTCTTAAAGACCACTGTTGGGTTTGTTTGGATTGGTTTGTTTCTCTTTTTCCCCCTCTAAGAGCCAGCATTGCATAGTTAAGTTACTGGTGTACTGTGCACTTGCACCTGCAGCTTTCAGCATGGGTTGCATCCATCGGAAATCCACAGTGGCATTGCAGAGTAACAATCCCTTCAGACTTGAACAGTTGAAGTCATGCAAAAGATTTTGTCATTCGTCATTATAATCCAATACAGCAAAACAGTTACCTTATAGGGATGAGGATGGGAAAGGCTTTTATATGATTACATCACGAGATGATAAATGAGAGCAATTTGTGTTCATTATGAGAACAGCATCCCAAAGAGAATGTTGTCATAAATTTTGTCCTGCTCTCCCTTCCTCCACGGCAAAACTAGCACAGCAGCTTAGGAATACGCAAGCAGGATCTGACAACAATCCAGACGGAGGAAAGCAAACCAGTGAAGATTTGTCTGCATTTTGCTCTAGCAAAAGCATTGAGAATTAGAAAAGTAAAGGAGAAACACAGAACGATAATTAGGACAAATCCTTAAAGTTACCCCCTTTTATTGAATAAAGAATATTTTTTGTTTAGCAAAATGTTCATCCTGTGTGGAAAACAAATAACTTGTTTGTGAAGTGGAACAAAATAATGTTTGGCAAATCAGACAATGAAAACATTTTATTTGATAAACTGAAACTGTTTCAATTTGAATGTAAACCCTGAACATATTAGTGTTTATTACAGATCTGAAAGAAAAATATTTAAAACTTATAATTATTCTTAAATTTTCTTTTAAGACAGAGATGTCAATCTGCCCACAGCAATTTTAGGTTGATGCGTCTGCATTTTCAAAAGAAGAAAGTTTTGGTGGGTAAGTTTCCAATCCACTCTCTAACTGAATGACTACTGAGGTCAGCAATTAGCTAATCCTCTCTTCCTTTTCCCGTATGTATCACTGCAGCAGCAACAACAGACTGGAACAAAATCCCCTGGTGCATTTGCTTTCTGTGGCCTGCTAATTGCCAACTATTCAGCCATGATGCCTTAGTTTGTGTTTATGTGGTCTGAGTTCTAGGATTAAGACCAGCAGCATTCAGTCTTGTATCTTTATGTCCATTTAAAAAGGTGTTAGGAGGTCTTCTTTCCTCTTTCCACCCCTATTTTTCTTCTCTCCAATGCTTTAATAATCTCTTCATCCTCCCTGCATCACCTGTGATATTTACAAGTTGGTCATGGAAAAAGCAATGCAAACACTCTTTGTGCTGATAGAGAAAAGATCAAGGATGAGTTCAAACACCTGTGTCTCCTAAATCCTTATTGATGTGTGCTCTGAAGCTGATTGAAGCCATTACTGGGTAGTGACTTGTCTGTGCAAGTAAAAGGGAAGAGTGTGAATTGAATTGGTGCTCTTGTGGAATAGTCAGCAATAATGGTCAAGGGTCTTGTGATGCTCTTAAACCCCTCCAACAGAGGGCTTTTCTGCTAAATTGAAGAGCTTAAAAATAGTGCTGGGGAACTCTGTGAAGAGGGGGAATCAGGAGAGTCCAAAGCAAATGGCAGAGCTGTAGGGATGAGGTGGCTCTGGGAAGACAGCAGTGGGGAGCAGATCTGTGGGTGCTGATCTCCTATCAGAAGATGATGTAGAAAAGTAAAATGAAAGTATTTCTGTGTGGAAATCAGGCATTAGTCGTATGCCTGCTCTTCTGTTCTGGGGCTCTGTCTGCCACATAACTGTGGTGGGGGGAGCAAGAGGGCAGCAGGCTGGAGAGAATTGCAGATATTTTGTGTTCACATCAGCAGGTGATGTCAGGACAGCAGGGCAGTAGCAGAGTAAGACGACAACCCGCACTGGATCTCGATACTGCAGCTTATTTAAGAACTGATCAGATTATGGCCAAGCAATCTCTCTGCCTTCAACCCCAAATTTTCTCATCCTATTACTCTGCTGTCCCACTGAGGTAGGGGGCTGAGTGAGTGGCTAGGTGGGTATTTGGACCTTAGCCAAAGTTATCCCTCCACACAAAGTCAGTCGCTGTGGTTTATGTATTCCTCTAACTCATGGAGGTGAAGCTGGGTGGGGGGGGAAAATAGCGCTTGAAAACTCTTCAGTACGAAGTGGCCTCAGCATGAGATACTTCAGGTCTGTATCTTCTTTCAGGATTTTTTTTTTTTTGCTACCAGTGAAATACTTCAGCAAATTATAATAGGTGGTCGTTACACCTGCAGTCAGAGTAGATGCTGTGAATTTCAAAGCATTTCAAACCCTGGTAGCAGACAATCCCTAATTTTTATTTGAATCTTTCTCTTGTGTATAGGTTGAAACTACCTACATGACATGTCCATTAAACATCTACTTTTGAGAACAACTGTAATATCATTACTTTTACTTCAAGCCAGATGTTGTGGACCTAGCCAAGCAAACCTGCTCTAATCATACCTATCACTATTGACTTAAGTGAATAAGCTCACTTTCCTGTTGCCAGCAATATAGTTTCTCCTAAATAAATTGGTACCTAGCATTTTGCAGTGTTTCCCAATACTGGAAGGAGTTAGTGCATAATCAAGCAGTAGTTTTAGCTAGTCTAGAAGTTTAGCACACCAAAATATTTTCTGTGCTATGTTGCCACATACACCAATGTATATTATGAGCTATCCTTCCAATAACAACACTGTCAAATCTTCTATTGGGCAGGTGGCAAGCAGAAAATGATATTAATTATACTGCCATGATTTCTTCCAAGCTTCCAATAGAACCATAGAATTGTTAAGGTTCGAAAAGACCTCTAAGATCATCAAGTCCAACCATTGGCCCAGCACTGCCAAGTCCACCACTAAACCGTGTCCCCAAGTGTTTCTGCCTCTTCCATTTATTCATGCTGCAGGCATGCTGAGGGAGCAACACCCCTTTATGGGACACAGTACCGTGAGAGTATTACCACAGGCACTCAGCTAAAGTACGTTTTCTGAAACATCTATCTTCTAACCTTTGAATGGAAACTAGTCAACTCTTCATTCCCTCTCAAGGTAACCTACTTGTGAAGATTGAGGAACAACAGAAGCATCAGTGAGAAATTCCTTTAGTTCGTACTGATTGTTAAAATGTGGAGACATAGAAATTAGTGTGTACTTTAGGAAAATAGGCAACCTGTTATGGTACTTAGTTGCTTTTATTCTTTTTTGAAGCTATGGCTGGAGCTCTTATATCCAGTAAATTGTTTCTAGGCCTACTCTCTCATGCAGTAGAATAATTAAACTTGTGTTCCCTAACTTATTCTTAACTGTGTGGAGAGGAAGAAGAGAAGATTTGAACCCTGGTCAGTATTTTCTGGATTTAACGCATAATCTACCGATCTTAAAAGGAGGAATATTGTGAAATACATCAATATGATAACCTCAGAGATGGTAATTAATTTTGCTAGGGTGAGCTCTGTGAAGACTTTGTGCTGCTCTAGATTATGCACATATGAAATGTCAGTGCTGCCAAAGTCTGGGAATCCAATTGTTCAGCTGTGGGCTACTTTTCATAAACCTTAAATGCTTCCCATATAGTTACTAAAATTGTTCTTGTGTCTCTTAAAGTATATTGCTGTAAAAGTAGTGCTATTTTTTATGGCCCCTCAGTTGTGTCAGGATTTTTACTTTCAGTATTCATCTCTAGTATTCATCCTTTCTTATCTTACCTGCCACTCATGTCTCTGCTTTAAACTTTCTAAACAGATTCATTAATATTCTTGATATTATAAATACATGATTATGGAATATGCCTTGGAGGTAGAAGTTAGAGATCGGTAGACCCAAAATTTCATCACTCTTATGTCTGGCTTCAATCAACAGCCAGTAATGTGTGACATAGAAGTATTTTTAGTTGTTTTTATCCTGTATTATTTTGATCTATAAATTGATATAAACTCCAGTGAAGATGCTTCCTGCACTGAAGAATGACAAGCAGGCATCAAAAGCTGACAGGAGAATTTAGCATCTTACTGAAGCATAGCAATCATTTATGAACAAGTTAGGTATGGAAAACGGCTCCAAGTCCAACTGAGACTTTCACATCCATAAGTAAGAGAAAACCTTTCAATTAAATGATGGATGAACTGTTTTTCTTGTTTAAGAGAACAGAAAAGAGTTTAAGGATAAAAAAAGAACTGGTCCAACCCTTCCCTGAAGTCTTGAAAGGTGAGCAGATGTGATGATAAAAGGTGCAGTGCGGCAGCAGAAATCAAGGGGTTTGTCACATGTCAGTTGAATCAGGGTCCTCTTATGCCAATTTTGAAGGAATAAAGGCTTTCAGGAGTGTAGTAGGATGTACATATTTGTATTTCAGTGGTCAAAGGAAGAATGCCAGTTCTGTGTACTGAGTAAAAAAGTACCACTGAGAGGATCAGATCCAGAGCTGGAGAAGCGGTTTTGTACCAAAGTCTCCGATTCTAAGTGTTGTAAAAATAAGACATAAATTGTTTTGAAAAGAGAAGCAAAATGAAATAGCTTTCTTCGGTGCAAGTTGTAAAACATTTTTATAACATGTTACTTATCCTGGAGAAACAACGAGTATAAAGAGTCTACCCCTGGAGCCTTCTTGGTGTTACTACGTTCTAAGATCAAATATAACTCGATGGTAGAGACTTGTGACTGTCGGCTGAAAAAAGAAAACAGTGGATTGTAATTATAGCTAACAATAGGCTAGATGTGATAAACAGACAATGAATATTTTTGAGAAAGATACAATAATCACAATATAAGGTAAATACAATATATATAGTTATATACAGTGTAATATTTATGTTATTATCACCAGTGTCTTCCTGCAGTCCCAATCTTTTTCTTGTCCCTTTGTTTCATCTGTAGAAGCCTGCTTTTGTCTGTACTTGTGGGTTGCTCTTTATTACGTCTGTATTGTGCTCTGTACAAGACTTCCATGACCTGTTGGGAAGCCTCGAGGCTTTATTGCAATTTGTAATAAGATAGAATTAGAGTCCAAAATAAGATCAACAAGAAACTAGCTTTAAAAGTGAAATGGTTTAACTAGTTTAATAGCGCAAGCTGGGAGCAATGCAGGAAGTAAACACCTTAGACTGAGGAGAGTAAATTAGGTTCTTTAAACTCTTTTGATTTTAATAATCTCTTTATAACAGAGGCAAAGCAATTTTTCAGAAAGTATGATATTTAATCTGACAATGTTCCTTTAATAGTCTACCTATGCTTGCTGTTGCTGCCATTGCCTCTTTGCTACTCTTAAATGTCACTGTCTCCAAAATGCCTTTGCTCTTTCTGCTGTCTTGAGTGTGCTGCCTTACCAAAGACCATTGGCTGCAGTTTTGGCTGCAAAGCTCCTGCTTCAATTCCTCTCTTCCAGTAAAGAAAATGGACAAACTATGGATTGTGGCAAAGCTAATCTTAATTGGGAGCTTGTGGCCAGTGCTTTCTGCCTCTCCTGTCACATCTGGGGCACTATAGCAGCTGCTAGCCACTTGACCTCTCTTTTCCCTAAGGGGTCTTTACAGTTGTCCATTTGGAAATTTTATGTAGACTTGAGCTCTTGTTTGTCTTACAACAACCCCAGATTTTTCTCTGGAAATGTTTGTATATTTTAGGAAGAGTTAATTGCCTGCTTTCAGTCTGTTCTCTAGTCTTTCAGTTTGAGTATCTTCTGTCCTATTACCACCGTCACTAATAATGTTGCACGAGAAGGAAAACTCAGGCTGGAAAATGTAAGAGAAGTACAAGACTCAGCGCATGACCTTGCAAGGAGTGAGAGATGAGCACTGCATCAATGTAGCTCCAATGGGAAATCTCACTGTGCAGAAGGGAAGGGTGGAAGGCCTAGCCTTGAACACAGAGTCCCATGGGAACAGAAGCCATTTCTGGTGGGCTCCCTCTCTAAACTGGGTAACAAGTGCCTCTCAGAAGGTCCTTCATCCCTGGGGATTGCTGCTGCTTTGTGTGGCCTTGCTCTCCCTTTTATTTTAGTTCATCACAATTTTTGATGTATTCTGTCAGCTGTGTTCTTTGAAAGCTCCTGGAGATGTCTTGCAGCATGATCTCATTCATTCAGCACGGTTTACATCTTTCTTTGGTATTTCTTCAGGAGGCTGACAACACAGCTGTCAGACCAAATCACTCTGCAGATCCACCTTTTTAATATGTAGCCGTGTGTACACACACACACACACGCACAAGTTTAAGGTTTTGATAAGTATCCCCCAGCATCTTATCAATAAAATCACAAAAGAATATGTGGTTAAGCACTAAATGCAGGCCCATGAGGGAAACAATGTCCATAATGAGAATATTATCTCTGTTTTCATAAGGGAGGGAACAGGAGGGAGAAATAGAAGAACCCCCACCTCATGAAAATGTTAGGAATAGACCCAAGCACCAGTTCAAGTCAGTGGTCAAGCATGTATCACGTGTGTAATGATTTTTTTCTGTACTACTTTTAATGAACAAAGTATTTTTAAAAAAGGTGACAGATCTACCATTTGAGTGTCCCTTATTAGTAGATTAAGGTCCCATTGTGTGAAGCACTGTAAAAGTGTATCATAAAAGAGTGTTGCTGCTCTGCCCTGAGGATTTTACTGTCTACAGAGCCAAACAAAGGGCTGCAGAAGGGAAATAAGAGTTTAAATGGAAAAGCAAAAATTTCTCTGATCCAAACCTTTTATCTGAGTTGCTAATGAACTTCTCAGTCTTTCTCATTTCCCACATTAATTTATTCAGAAGGATGAGAAAGTGTCCTGTTACGACATGATGAACTTTGGGGAGGTAATGTTTGGAAAGACTCGTTTGTAAAGTTGGCTTCTGGTCATTGGAAGACAGAAATCCTTCACTAGACTGGACCAGACTTTTGTGACTCAGTAGCACTTGTGAAGATGTATCTACATTATCTGCTTTAACATCTTTTAGTTCTGCAAGTTTTACAGTCATCTCTTGGAAGCCTAATGAAGAGGTTACCTAAGGGTTATCAGTTCCCCTAAATGTTTCATCACTCTACAGGAAGCTTTTCCTGTTAAGTAATCTAAACTGCTAAACTTTGTAACACTGCCAAATTTCGAATGACCACACCAGGCCTCAAGGTGGTACAAGGTCGTTAGAGACAAAGTACTCAAGGAAAAATATTTTGAAAAATGTGGGAATTTTCACACTGAAATATCAAAAAAATATACAAAATGCCATTTGGTTTCCAAGCAGGAGAACCAATGCCCTTCCTCAGTAATGGCTGTTTAGCAAAAATCAGTGCTGTGGGAAAATAGTTACTATTTTAAATCTTTGTGCAGAGTTGGTGAAACATGGCATCTCCACTGAAAGCAGTGGCAACTTCTCTGTTGACTGATGCATTTTCATCTTGAGCAGTGCAGCCTATTATCTGAAAGATCTGTAGACAGAGAGAATTTATAAGAATAAAATCAGAAAAAACTCGAGAAGGAAAAAAAGACCCACAAATCCACTGAGAGCATAAGGAAACGGCCTTTTAGTGAGCTACCTTTCTACTTCAGTATTAATATTACATAGTTCTGTTTTCTGTGCTTCGCACAGTCTTAGAAAATGATGAAATATTTTACACATTCTGCACTTTCCCCCACTGCTAATGCCTCTTCTCCCATCTCACAGAAAATATTCAAATTATTTAAATATTTCATGTTGTAGAACCTAGCAGCACAGTGCAATATGTGTAGACACCCTTGGGAAAAGGATTTTAATATTACTTTTAGAATCACAAATTATTCATGGAGTGCAAATAACAAACTGGTGGAGAGTGCGATCTGTAGTAAAAGCACTTACCTTTTCTTAACATTTTCTGATGCAGTTGGTGTTGACAGATCATCAGATCTTTAGTGCATTATTTATTAAATGTTTTAGCATAACTTTTAAATATTCAGTGAGCACTTAGCCCACAAAAGACATGGCTGACTGAAGATGCAATGACGTTGATGACGGAAGCCTGTTCCACAGTTTCCTCAAACTACTGGTACACACAGTTTGTGTTTTAATAGGGGTTATTTTTCTCCTGCTTGTATTATCCTGATTCCATCCTTCTGGGAATTGTGACTTATGCATCAGTGTGTTGAGAATGCAATCCAGTATTTTATGGACTGCTGTGCATGGCTTTACTGTATTTAACTGTGAAGATTAGAAAACATTGAAAGGGTTGCACTGGTTAATGTACCAAATCTAAAGTTGAAAGAAATGCATTTTCTAGACTAATTTATGGTCTTATAGGAAAGTAAAACGTGAAGAGCCAACAACTTCAGTAATTTAAAACAATAAAGTACACAAGAAAATAAGCAAAAGCAGAACACATTCTTCAGTGAGTGCTCTGTCTGCTCATTCAGTTTGTCCTGGCACATTGAAATGAATAGACTGTATATTTCTGAGAACATAATCTCCTTAATTTAATCTGTCTCTAGTTCTTCAACGTTTTATGGCATTTGGAGATTGTGCCAGAGCAACATTTCAGAACACTTCAAAACTTTAGGAAACCCAGACCCCGGCTTTACTTTTCTTTTTCTTTTTCTTTTTTACTTTTTTTTTTTTTTGGTGTTTGCTTTTAATAAATAGCCCATTTCCTCCATTTCCCAAAGAGATTCTTTTTTTTTTTGAGGAACAGGGATAACTATTGCACTTCAGGTCTATTTCTGACACTAGTATGATATGGATTTTGTGACCATCAACCTATATGACAAGCCCAAAATGCTGATAGGGAGCATTAGAGAGGAGATGCAATCAAAAATACCAGGAGAGAAATCTCAGTGTAGTGAGGTTGGTTCCTTTTGTGAGGATAAATGCTGTCGTAGCCCGAGCCTCCAGCGATCGCTAATTCAATTCCTAGCGCTGAAGAGGAGATAACACCAGCACTGCATGGGGTGGGAGGGAGCTTTGGGCTGAAATGGTCGATGTGCCTGATAGAGAGGCATGTTTGAGGGGTGCACGCCCACATCCGAGCTGCTTACGTCAGTCACATTGAGTTATCTTCCACCAGGGAACCTCCTACCTTGAGGCTGAAGCAATTAGACCTGGTGTGCTGCAGCCTGGGAAATTCAGAGCCCTGAATCTGAAGAACCAGTTACTCTATTTAACTGTTAGTAGAGAAGGCATTAGAGAGAACTCTCTGTATCCAAGGGATTTTTTGCTTTTGCATCAAGAACAATCAGCTGTACATGATCTTTACCAGGCCAGCATAAGAAGGATAATAAAGCATAAGAAGAATAAACAAACTCCCACAGAGAAGCAATACTCACAGAAATGCTGTGCAACAGTGTTGTAGGTCTGTCTTTATCATTAAATTTGCAATTTGGGATTTGAGTCCAAAATGTCATTTCCAAGGGGATGCATGCCTAAATCAAGGCGCAAAGTACTTCACTGTTGCTGAACCTCACCTTAAAGACAGACTTCTTGAAAGCTTTTCTTTTCTTTCTGCTGAGTATTGGCAGATGTCAAGACCTCGTTAAAAAAAATCTCAGTGATTCAGATGAAGACCTTTTTAGCATAACCTGCTTCATTTTATCTCTTGAGAGAGTCCTTGAAGTGTGGCCGTCATACAATGTATAAACCAATCCCAGTTTAAATAAAGTCAGTAAAAATGCCACAATTCGATTATCAAGAAAAATTCTGTTCCAAGTCATTGCATGGAAATTTGAAAAAAATTATGGGGTTGAAAGGCTTTAAGATGTCATTTACTCCATGCCATTGCAAAAATGTGGTCAAAAATACAGACACTGTCCCTTACAAATTTCAATCTAATCAGTCTTAAAATCTCCAAAGGAGAAAATTCCTCAATGCTGCTGCATATATACATATGTATGTATGTATATATATATATATATTTGGTGTGTGTAGTCCAATGTAAAACTGTATTTATCATTAAAAGCAGTTTTGCAGCAGCTAACCATGATCTCCTCTGTTTTAAATCCAATTAGTTTCTCCCTGTCATATCCCCAGTAAATCTGAAAAAAGCTGTAAGAGTTTTCTTTACAGAAGCTTTTCAAATGTTAGAAGGGAATTAGTGTGCTTTCCTTCCCCTTCTCTTTCCTAGGCTGAGGAAGCTCCTCCAGCCTTTTCACCCAAGCTATGTTTTTCAAGTCTGTTATCATTCTTCCTTTTCTAGAAAACAGGCTCCAGAGATGTGTCCTAAATAGCATCGACTAGGGCAAAACAATGCCTTCCACCATGTTTGGGTGTGTCAGTCCTGTTAATACTACAGGGCTCTTGATGCTTTGATGGGACCATTGTACTGTGGAAGAAAACCCCAAATCAATGCTTACTGCAGCTCCCACATTTTCTGTAGCAGATCTGTTAACATCAGTTTGGGTAGCATTTCAAACAGGAGTGGATTTGAACAGCCTGTGCCATGTTGGACGACTCTGGTTTGGTTTTTTTTAATAATTTCAAAACCATTTCTAAATCTGTTTTAGTATGTATGTCTCTCTTATCAAAATTAACTGCATCCACAACCTCTATTTATTATGAATACAGAAGAAAAGATGATGTGATCTATGTCTCCTTAAGCTTTTCAGCAAGTTATTTACTCTTATTTCCTCTTTTATATGAGTCAATCAATATCTTTAGATGCTTAGAAAGTTCCTAATACAGCTATTTTGGTCTCCTATCATGATTTCCATCTTTTTACCCTGATTGAATGATACAACACTATCCTTTTATTGTAGTTGTATTTTTTTTTTTCAATTTGCCAATTCGTCTGAATTATTGTTCCCTCAGCTTGTCTTTCCATCTCTTTCTGTTCCTTCGGTTGTTGAAGTCTCCTTTTTTATTGATGGCCTACTATTTTAGTTTCCTACTCTGTCTTCTTCCTATATTTAGCTTTTTAATAGAAAGCAACACCATCTCCCCACCCTAGCTGCTTGCGACATCTTGCAAATAATTTTTGTGTCAAAAGAACAGGAACAGCAAAACCAAGTTCTTATTTCTCAATAAAAATAAATATATGAATAAACACAAATAAAAAATTAAAATAGATATAAACAAATTACATAGCTATAAATAAAATATAATAAACCCCTCCCACCTGTAAATCTGTGTAGCTGCGCCCCATATAATTTCTGCCCTAAATTTTTATTTTCTTGTATTTTCCCAACTCTGTGTGGTTAAAAGGGTCTCTGCTGACAATGTGCATACATCGTGTAGATGTTTCCAGACATTTCTGGGAGTTTTGATAACCAGGTTGGAGTAGCTGGAATCGTTGTGTAGGCTGGCATTTTGACTTGGAAGGCAGTTGGGACTCAAGAGGAATGCAATGGGGAAAATGACATAAAAAATGAGAGAAGCCAATGGCAGCAATCCTTGAATGCTGCTCCTGTCACCTATTCCTCTCCCCATATCTCCTGCTACATCCAATAGAAAGCAAGAACCCAATCTGTTATTTCAAACTCTGATGCATGAGGAAGGTAGGAAATAACATCAGAAAATGCTGGACAAAGTCACAGCACTCACAGCCAGCCAGAGCCTTGAGGTGACTCTGCCTAAGCAATTAATTTAAACCAAGCATGTTAGCAGCACCAGATGGCCTTTGAACAGGAAAAAGGTTTTACTGGAACACACACTGCAACATGGAACATTTTAAACTGGGGAAAGCTCAGGCTGAATCAGAATATGAATAGGAGGGGGATGCACAGTCAAGTACTGCTGTGCCTTTGTGAGACAGATCCTCACCTCCAGGTTGTTCCTGGGTTGGAGGCTGAATGACTGTGATGCAGCAGCTGTTTGGTGCAACAAATGCCACAAAGTTCTTACTCTGGGCCCTGAGGACATGCGTTTCTCCCCGTGTATAGCACCTGCCGGTTTGCTGTCTCCCTGCTCTGCCTAGGACTCTCTCAGTTCCTGCCTCTGCCTCTCCAGCTTGGTCTCCCTGCCTGCCTCATCCCTGTGTGTGTGTGGGGGGGTCCTCCACCAGTTGGGAGCTTGGTTGCTTCCAGGGAAAGAGGAATCTCTGCTGTCTTTCGAGGTGAAGGGAGCTTTCCTCTTCTCTGCCCATGCACGGCATATATTGGCAGAATGCGTGCAGAGCAGATGCTCTCCTAAGCTTAGCTGAGTGTGGGACGTACAGGAGACACTGTCCCTCCTCTCCAGCAGCACATCTCTCACGCTCATAGCAAGGCAGGTGCTGTGCGCAGCCATGTACCGAGTAACCACCCAGTTAGAGGGTGGATTTGTCACTTTAACAAGTATTCCATTAGTGGCTGAAGCGGCGCAGGTGTCTTACACATCACCAGAGCAATGTCCTCAGTCTCTCCTGCCTGCTGGCCTGTGTAAGGTGTCCCTCGCTCACTGGCTGGCCAAGCAGCATTCACGTGCTTGTCGGCCAGCTGGCTACTGCCATCCCCTCATCAGTGGGCACTCTAATTTGGTACCTACTACTGGTTTTATGATGCCATTTGTCAAATTTGACTGAAAGTGGATAGTGAGCTCAAAAACTACTGAGAAGGAGGGACTGACAGACAGCTCAACAGATGAATGGGCAGATGGACAGTAAGTGTCACAGCTTAAGCCTCCCTTTCATAGCAAGTCAATCTGAAAATAATGCAGAGTGAGACAAATGATTCCTTTTCCCCCCACCTAGAGACATTAATCAAAATGAACACCTATGAAAACTTCACTTTTTTGGGGGAGTATTTTTCTGCAGACTTGAAAAATAACAAACGATTGATATTCCAAGCCAAAGTAGTGCACTAGCTTACAATGAAGTGGATGAGTTGCCTCTGAGTTGCCACAAAATATAGCTTTGCGCTGTGCATGGTCACAGTGCAAACTACTGACAAAACTGCCTTTCTTACCACTGTAGCACTTGCCACTCTACTTCTGCCTGGGAGAATTTCAGTTTATCCCTGACAGTGAGGCAGGGAGTAGAGAAGAGGAATGGGTGAATGACCAGAAGTATCTGGAGAGAAGGTATAGAAATATAGTTTAGGTGGAAAAATCCAGATTTCTTGAAGGTTAAATGAAAATGTCTGTGACCTAACACAATGGGTTTTGTACTCCAGCATGTAGGTAGCCTGACTGTATTCCTGATTTAGGTATTTGTGCAGTGCCTAAATGCCAAAAGCAATAATTAAAATTCATGTAAAGATTCTGGTCTTATCTAACAAGAATGATTCACCAGCAGCAGTGGGACCTGTCAGAGAAGATTGATGGAGAACTTTCAAAGACCCTGAAGTGCCCTGAGCACTGTACAAAGGATAGACTAAGACCTTTTATCTGAGGCAAAGGGAAATACATTACGTACTCCACATCTATTTTAATTGATTGCTTTGATCTATGGAAGTTCTAGGTCTGTTTTGAACTCCAGGATTAAAAATATCTGCACTTATCAAAGATAAAGGTTTATCAGATACAAAAATTGCTGTCCATTGAGCTTCTATGGTTAATTCCACATCCCGTTCTTCTTTCCTCCAGTGAGTTATCTGCAATACAGGAAAGTCAGTAAAGACAGAAAAATCTTTTGTTTCAGTATATCTTCCGGCATCATGAAGTTAGGAACCTGCTGCTCAGCCCTGGGAGAGGGGAATGCACCAGCTCACTGCTTGGCAAAACACAGAATGTTGGTCATGCTGACTACTTGAGGTATCAAATCTCCAGTATAACAATAATCATAGGGAGAACAGGTTGCAGTACTTGGGTTTTCTTTCACAGGAACCCATGTGAATGGGTGCAGGCTACTTATACATGGGATCAAAGGCAAGGGAAAATCAATCATGGTAACGTTATTGATTGAAGCTGTCTTTACAGTCATCTGTCACTGGCATTTTTTGTGTAACCTTTAGACATCAAAGGCTGGGCACACATGGAAATGGGCTGCCACAAGCTCTTTATACAGCTCTCTTAGGATAAAATTTATAATCCTGTGGAAATCTTTGTTGGTACGTAGCTAAAACATAAGAGAGGAGAAAAAAGGCTTACTCTTAATGCTCTTTCAAAATAAAATCTCTGCTAATATATGCTATTTCCTAGGAGAGCACCCTTCCAAGGCCATCAGCCTGGCAAAGACAACATTACTTCAGTTACAGCTGCTCATAATTCTTTGCTAAAGAGAGATTTTCGTGTAGTATGTGCTGACAACTGAAACCAACAGCACTTATTAATCATGGGCTAGTTTTCTCTTTGAACTCTGCTTCTGGTTACCATATTTCTTTCCATCTCCTTTCTTTAACTTTCATCTACCATCTCCTATTCTAATTTCCCCAAGTCACTTGATGTATGGAATTCCGATAAATCTTTGCTGAAAGAACTAAACTCACAGTGCCTCACAGATTCCTGCTGCAGTTTGCGGGGCCTTCATTTTGCAAGCACGAGCACGGTGATGGAAAGGATCATCTTGGATCTTATTTCATTGCTCCTAGGCCAGGAAATGAGCAAGGTTTGCTGCACCCACTGCAGGCCTCCTCATCTCTGCTGGTCTCACACTTCCCCGGTGTCTGTGCAGGATGTAAGACACTCACAATCACCTGTCCAGTTACTCATGAAGAGATTTCATGGCAACACATGAAAGGGAGGACTGTAATAAATACTTCCTTTCCTTCCTTCAAGATCTGAATATTGTAGAAATACCATGCTGGTGAAGAAACGTCATGTTTTCACCAGCACGACCCAGTTTGGTCTCCTAAACTTTCAGAATGGTTGTAGAAAGTACATAAAATTACTTCAGATGACAGGAAGACATTTTATGTGCGAAAGGAAGGAAGAGGTATACTGTTTTACTTGCAATTTGAGCGTATTTCATGTGGGAATCATTGACAGGCAAAAAACATAGACACTCTTGGGGCTATTTTCAATCATTTGTTTTGAACTAGAACAACATTTTGGGCCTGATGCAAAATCTATTGACTTTATTTGAAGAAGTCCTATAGATCTCTATGAGCTTTCAACCAGATATTTCAGTATCATGAAATGGGAGAATTGTCTATAGTTCCTCGTGCAGGTCAGCCCAATATTTGCTCCAGAGGGGGAATTAATAATGTTACAAGCTCAGACAAAATTTAACAGAGGATGAGCTGGAAATAAAGAAGCATCAGATCCTATCATTGTTGGTTCCTGCTAAAGAGAACAATGTCATCCTATTTTCTTCTTCCATTTTTCCCTTACTTATTTCCAACCAAACATGTTTCCCATCAGTTACAGAAAATTAGTTACAGGAACATATTGCTGAAAATCACAGGATTATTCCTCATTTGCTTTCCTTGAAAAACCTTCAAGCTGTAAGAGAGAATGGCGGGAGAAGATGCCAAACTAGATTTCCTTATCTTTGTCTGAATGAAAAATGCTCTGATGTTTGCTAAACCCCCTAAAATCAGAAAAGAAACTTGTGAAATATTCAATGAATGAAATCAATTAACATTCAGAAATTTGAAATAAATTTTTTGACAAGATGGTTCATACTGTCAAATTTTCAGAAAAATTTACTCTTCATTGTGAAATTCAGCAAAAAATACAGGACACCTCCTGTGGAAAAAAAACTTTGTAGCAACATGTATTGAAGCAAGAAACGTCTGAGTTAAATGTCCTGCTGTTTAGAGAAAATTAAGTACACACAACAGAAAAGGTTAGTGAAGGAAAGTGAAAGTTCCCATAGGAAGCTGACAGAGTAAAAAGACCTCCTTCTTATCTTTTCATCATACCTGGGGCTGTTTAAAGACACAGGAAGCAATCCACAAAACAAACACTGTGTCCTCAAGAGTTCTTTGCTCACATTACTGTAGGCTAAGTCATTTGAAAACAGATGTAATTTGTACATGTGCTTCCCCCCCGCCCGCCATGGAATCAGTTTTATCAAGTATTTTATTAACTATTTTATGAACTACTAACTATTGTTCTTATTCCAGTTTTAAGATCTTCCACGGATTTGCCTTTGCTCATCTTCCACATTTCTCTTTCCCAGCCCTTTCCCTGCCCCACTCCAGACTTTGCCATGCTACAATGGGGCTGTCTTTCCCTGCAGCTTGTGCTTCATGGAGTGTCTTCTTTAGCATCTCACTGATAATCACTTGTGAGGACCCCGACTGCCATATCTTTGCTGCTGCACTTCTGCCTCACTGTTATCAATTTCTGAACATCTATTTTTTTTAGCTTGGGAAATCAATCTGAACAAGTTTACATATTAGATGAAATGGCACTGTATTGCCCAAGTATTAATATATGTTCCTATTTGGTTTAAGAGGCAAATCTGTTTGAGCAGTCTGATGAAACATACCTAGAAGGAGGCTTGAATGTAAAATTGAAACTGTAGGATAATACTTAAAGAGGAAGAAAAACAAGGTAATCTGAATGCAGGAGACAAGGGTTTTAAAAGAAAGTACTGCTTAGGTCAGGTTATTTGATACTAGAAGTAATAAAGCACAAGAAACAAACTCTCATGTTGCATTATTTTAAATGACAATGGTAGGAGATAAAGAAAATGCAGATGTTGTCTGGAGGAAAGATGAATAGTCAGAGGAGACAATAACAGACACAGAATTTCAGTTACATCATCACCTTATTAGCACTTCCAATTTTTTCTTAAAACATAAAAATGAAACAGATACTTCTTCCCAGCCCCCATTACTCCCAGTTCTGGTAGTGGATGTTTGTGTCTGAATCCTAATTCCCTTCTGAAACCTCAGTTTTCTTTGTTTTTCACACAATATTTCTAAGGAGGGTCTAGGGTGGGTGCTTTTGTCAAGCCAGTATTTGCAGCTCTAGTATGGAGAAACTACAGCCACTACATCTAACATAAAAATGTTGCACATGGACCAGCTCCTCTGTGACTGGTATTGTTTGTTCAAAGTCAATAATTGTCATTTGGGAAAAGAAGAGAACAAGTCTCTGCCTTTTGTTTCAGCCTTTCCTTTTGCAGAAGAAAGGTTGTTTGTGCTGTGGAGCTACTGAAGTTAAGCTGCAAATGGAACATATCCTGGGGTCCTCAGCTGAATTTAACTTCCTTTGTTATGCATCACTTCCGCTTTCAAGATACATACACAAACTTTAGGATAAAATCCAGCACATTCCTCAAATTTTGTTATACTTGAATCCTCTTCAATGTCATAAATTCCCACAGAGTATTACTTTTGGTCTTTTTAAAATATTTTGACCACTCCTCCATATACGTGTTCAATGATTATAGTGTGTTTTACTAAGTGCTTGACAAGAGAATGTGTAGAGGTCTTATAGGAAGAGTGAAGGAGCTACAATTTTGTAACATCCTAGAAGATCTAATTTTGATTTTTATTTCAAGGACTTGCAGAAGAATTTTGTATAATGTGGAAAAAGACTTAGTGTTCTGGAACACAGAAAGGGAAGATGTATTTTAATTGTGGAATAGCAGACACCACTAAAACCAGTCTTCCTGTTAATTTTTTGTAATGCAGAGTTATAAAATGATGCTGAGACAAGTTGTTGAAGCTAAATTTTGGGCCTAATTGATGCCAGTTTTTAACTGCAGGACTACATATTATAGGGAAAATTATATCTTGTTGATTTTCATGTTCCTATTTCATTCATCTTCACATCCTGCAGCATTTTTGCTCAGAAATTAAACACCAGACTTGTGTTTGTTCAGCAACAGAAACATGATCAAGAATAAATGATTGTTTTGGGTGGCCAAGCATCCAGAGGAAAGAGAATGGAAAGCTTCAGGCATAGCTGTAATCAAAAACCTGATTGTCTAGAAACGAGATAATTTCAAATGAAGCTCAGCTATCTCCACTCATCGGGACTGTAATAAATAAGATCCTACTACTTTATAAGGTGATAGTATTGCTTAATCAACAGTGTTTTGAAAGGCAAGATGAAAATTTTATTGGCTCATTTTTCTTTGACAGTATTGACTCCCAGCTAGAGGGATTTGGCTATGACGTGAGCAGCAGGGAAAGCTTGTGGATCGCTATTGTGTCCTGCCTTGAGAAGCCACCAGTGGCTGGGCAACCTATGTAGAAATTGCTGCTGCTCAGGGTAGTAGTACTTTCCATCCAAGTTCAGAGAAATTCTATCAGCTCCCCTCTAGCCCAGGTGGTCTGAAATCAGCTATGGACAAGGCTGCAGGTAACGAAACTGCTCTGTGTTGTGTAGAATAAAAGAAGTATTTTGTCTCGAAGAGAATCTGTGTTGTATAGGTACAGGAGTGGATGCCTGTGTTCTGCTTCAGGAAAAGCTATCTAGAGAAATAGGTATTATTTTGTTATTCTATACTAACAAATCTCTAGACGTATGGAGCTGTCACTATTTTTCAGCAGTCTCAAGCTGGCATTGATTGCTCCATGCTCATGAAGGTACATTTTGTCCCAACATCATGTAGAGGGTACTGCAACTTCCCTGTGCCAAACCAGAGGTGTGGGAAGTTTAAGAATAGCAGAGCTGTCTCTGTAATCCTCCTGTGTTTTGAGGTCTAACACTGACTCTATGGAGCAGTGACAGTTCTGAGAAACAAACACCACTGTCTCCTCAGGGCTATTTTGAGCCCAAACAAACCTCCATGATTTTGGCTTTCTTGACAGCTTTGGAGTGGGATGGTCTGCCCAGACTTGGATACCTGGACAGGCCTTTTGGGCTGATTTATTCCCTTTACCACACAATATATGCCCGGCTTTGCTGAAGTGAATGATGGCTGTTATGATGATCCTTGCTGAACAGCTGAAATGTTTTTCATTGCATTAAGCAGCTGTAGAAATGTGGCACTAAAATAAGAGAAAAAGCTGTGAACATTAAGAATGTAAATTGGTAGTGATAGCCTTTATTATCCCTTCAGACACTAATGGCAATTTTATTAAACAGCTTCTTCAGCTGGCTGATCGCATGAAGCAGAGCAATTAGGAACTAGGTAAGATTCATTGCACAAACAAAAACGTCAGGGAAATTATTTGCTTACTGTTTTCAGTGTCTTTACAGAAGATAGCGATATTTTCAGTAGAGCTGAAATATATAATACAAAAACCAGAGTCAGGGAGAAGACAAGTTCACACTGTTCTGAATATGCACTTTGTGGCAACCGAAAAAGTAGTCAAGCTAATTTTTAATTTGTAGGCATCTGTTCAGGGCTTGTGGTTGTCAAGAAAAGAATTATAATCAAGGTATGTGCACACCTAAAGAACACCGACAAGGAGAATGTCAAGGAGATATGAAAACAAACCTCCTAACAACCCACTTCATTTTGTAGTAAACAAGATGCAAAAAAAAAAAAAAAGAGCCAGGAGGAGGCCTGAACTGCAGATGTGCTGCTGTGAGTAATAAGAATCGTGTTATTCAGCAGTGGCTTAAACTTCCCTGAACCAAATTGTCATTTGAGTACATGTCAGCATGGAGGAACAGAACCCAGAAGGATGCAGTAACCAGCAGCAGCAGGTGGTGTGTGCTGGGACCTGATCCTCAGGAGCAGGTCATCTTGGAGAGCAGGCTTGACCCAGGTGTGCTGAGAGCAGGCAGTGCTCACTGCCCCTGTTTGCTGCCATCAGACAGAACGGGGTTGGCTTTTCACCCATCCCACGTCCACCAAGTCTGCATCAGTTTTAAGTTGTCTGAGGATCAGCTTATTCGGTGACCTTAGTGATGGATCAGTGCCTATCATGGTAGTGTTTGTTCTTCACCTGCTCCCAGCCACGAGTGGAATAAACTCCAGTGAAATGAATAGGAACAATGGGTTTTGCAGAGATTGAGCTCAGAGAGGCTTTAAAAGAAAACGGCTTTGAAAGGGAGCAGGGGGAAGTTCAGACTGAGGGTTAGTTTGGCAGTGGGGGAAAACAGGCTTCTGCAATTAGTTCTAATGAATTACAATAAACATGGGACAATATCTCCCTAGCTTTACAAATTGAAGGAGTAATTAAATCTGGAATAAACCACAGTTGAAATTCTGACTTAAATGCAAAGAATTATTTATTTTGTGAAGGTTGAGCTATGTCAGACTGTGCAGCTGTCTTAGTGACCAAGGAAATGGTCATTAAATGAGCTAATAATAGCAGAAAGGGCAAGGGAATCATATTTCCTTTCAAAATACACTAGGAATAATGTGTTGGTGAGTCTTATGTTAGTACCAAGTAAATGAGGAGAAATTGTAATCAAGAGTAAAACAACTAAAAAGCATGATATCTTGGAGGCTATCAGAAGGATTTCCATGGTAGTAATTTATGCCTGGTTGACCTCTTTTAATTCTTCAGAACTGCTTAGCAAAATAATGAAGAATGGAGAAATAAGCTTCCAAAAATCCTTAGGCAAAGGCTTTCAAAACAAGTCATTCAAGATTCTAATGATGCATAAGGTGAGATGTAATTTTTTCCTGCTGGATTAAGTGAGCTGTTGAAATATAAGGAAACTTTCAGGGAAAAACTAAAGCAATGGTTATAGAGTCAAAACTAAGCAGAAGAAAAGCAACTTGTAGTGGCAAGAAGAGCTTTCTGCCTTCCTCTCTATAATTGCATCACATTGCTGTTACATTGGGGAAATTGGTTACACCTGTTCTGTAATTGCTTGCAATACTTGCAATTTTCACGCTTCCAATTATCAAATGATGTGTACAGCTGTTTTTATCTCAGGCAAACTGCATCTCTGAACTGAATTTCTTCATGCTGGTTATATACCTGAGGCAACAGCATTCTGGAAAATTTGAGCTGTATTTTTTTTTTTTTTTCCCTGAGAGAAGAGGAAAAAAAAATTCAGTTTCTCTATTCTAATTTTTAACATCCTCTTTTCCTAGAGTTCTAGAAACTCTATGCTTTGTCACCAGTAATTACAAATTATGTTGGTAGGGGGTTCTCCTTGGAACAGCATGGCTCAATTTTGGGCAAATAATAGCCCTCTGAGAGTAAAGATGTGAATACTAATTGTTGCAGAGACCAGACAGTCTGGTGTTCTTATGGTCTGGCTCTTCTCTTCCCTCGGGCCCTGTAGTGGAGAGCTGTCTGTGCTGGAGTGAAAAACTAGATAGAGCTACTTTGGCATGATTAACCTAAATAATCTTGTAAGATTGTCGTGCTGCTGTGACAACTTTCCTTTTATTTTTCTGGAGCACTGTAAATATATTAAATAAAGCCAATATCTTAAGACACTCTGCTCTTCTTATGATAAATTGTCTATTTATTCTCACTCATTATATTCTGCCAGCTGGTCAAATTCTAAACCAGTTCCAGTGAGTATTGATATTGCTTTTTTTTTGACATTCAGTATTGGGTACTCGTCCTCCCCGTAAGAGGAAGCCTAAACCAAATCTTACTGAAATCCTACTTCAAATTGTTTAGTTGAGGGCTTTCCTTGGGTTACTTAGCTCCAAAGTTTAGGGCGGATCTTTCTTTTAATTTTAAGAAGCTTCTTTCATGAGTTCTTGTGAAAACTAATAAACCTTCTGCGGTGAATTTCTAGAGAATCATTAACCAGAGATCGGTTGCTTTGGATACAGAGGTACGTAGCCTACTCAAAAAAAAAAAAAGAAAAAGAAAAAAGGAGAGAACAGTAGCCATGCATAGGCACAAAAACAAACAATGCAAAACAGTTTGAAAAAAACTCAGAAATGAGAAGAATTTCATTCAATAAAATTCTTATCTTGTTACAGCACTCATTGCAATTAAAGATGATGTGAAGAAAGACAAAAAAGCAAAGAGCTAGTAAGGTATGTCTTAAGGGTTGCTTCTACCCATATGAAGGCTGTAGCACAATTCTCAACAACAACAAAAAAAACGAACCAGAAGAAAACCAAAACCCCCCCAAAAACCAAAGAACAAAAGAAAAATACTGGAATGACAAGTAATCTATAAGTAATGGATCAATCTTTTTCAAGTCCAGAGATTTTGAGTTTGTCATCGTTGTGGTTAAACACCCTTGTGGATGCAGGGTTACATAAATTTAAAAGTAACTTTGGCAGCTTGAGGGGTTTGATTTTATTTATTTTGCTTCTGTGGGTTTTTTTTCCCTGCTAGCTTTTTTTTCAAGCCATCAACAATGCAAAAATGCAGAGCAATACACAAGAAAAGACCTTGTGAAACCAGTTTCAGTGATAAATACACACAAATTGCAGGTGACACCTGAGCTCTGCATCAAGGTTCAACTCCTGGCATTGGTAGGACCTGTGCTGACAGCAGCAATGGTCCAGGATGCTTGTCACAGGATGTGGAGAGTGGGATGGAGAGGGGGGTGGCATGTCCACTTTGGGGAGGCTGGTGTGAGTAAAGGCTCTTTAATGTCACACTAGAAAGCCGCGATCCTGGAAGTGGGATGTGCTTTCACCCACCAGGAGTGCTGAAATGAATGCTGGAGAGACATTTTTCCCCACTGGCAGCCTCTGATCAGAGGTGAGCCACCAGTGACTCAGCTGGGAGCTGGCTGCTCCCCTCACAGCGGGGGTGGGTGAGTTCCCTCTGTGAGTTGTGGCAGGTTTCTGTGAAAGTGTTTTCCAATTCCAGCGCTCACCTGAAGAGTTAAACAGGGACAAAACCATATTTCTGCTTTTGGTAGCACTTAATGATCCCCAAAATGCAAATAAAAGAGAGAGCTGCAGCTGTATAAAAATATTCCTGCTGCTATGTTGTTAAGTACAAGAGGATGAACATAAGGGCAGGAAGCCTCTGGTTAAGAGCAGGTTTGTGTGGTGTACGTGACTCAAACTTTGACACTGTTTGAACTCAGTGATGACTCAATCTTACCCTTGCCCATGAAGCTGAGTTTGTGCCTGGGTGTTTCATACACCCATGCTCTTTGAATCAAACAGGATGCAAAACCCCTCTGATGTAAAGATTTTAAAGGGTGGTATTTATTCTACTGACATAAAACTATGTTTTTGGGAAATACTACATGGTACCACAGACTCAAGAAAGTATGGATGAGTGAGTGATACTGTCCGGGACTGAGGAAAAAAGGAGTTAATTTACTGCTTCCTCTGTAGTTGCTGTACAACCCGTGGAAAAAAAGAATCAGACAAGGAAAATGAAGTATTTTTCTTCTTTGAACACAGATCTTTTTCAAGTGTCTCTGTGGTTCCCACTCAATAACGACAGTAACATTTCTAGTGCCCTGGGCAAGAGGTGTAGTATTCCTGCGTACAAAAGAGAAACGGAAATGGAAACAGCTCAAGTGGTACAGGAGCTTGCCTTGGGCAACTGTGTTTTACGACTTGTCTTTGGACGCCTGTGTGCTCTCAGACTACAAATATTATAGATCTCACGTTTTCCATCATCCTGGTCTTTCTGCTTACATTACATTTATATATACATACATATATATGTGTGTGTGTGTGTGTATATATGTATATAGATGTATATATAACTTCGCTAAAAATGAAATATCAAGTTCAGACAGCCACAGGCAAGAAAGATGAGAAAGGGAGATTTTGCCTTTAGCTAAACTGTGTATATAAAGGCCTGGAGGAAAGGATGCCATGTTTCTTCTTCCCGAGGAAAGTCTGACCAAGAACATTAAAATTCCCTCTGACACCCCAAGTTAGCTTGTGACTGAGCACAGTGAGTGACTTTTTACAGGGGCATATAGTGATAGGAGAAGTGGGAATGATTTTAAACTGAAAGAGGAGAGTTTTAGATTAGATTTTAGGAAGACCTTCTTCGCTGTGAGGGTGGCAGGGCAGTGGAACAAGTTGTCCAGAGAAGCTGTGGATGCCCCATCCCTGGCAGTATTCACGGCTAGGTTGGATGGGGTTTGAGCATCTTGGTCTGGTGGAAGGTGTCCCTGCCCATGGCAGGGGGTTTGGAACTAGATGATCCTTAAGGTCCCTTCCAACCCAAGCCTTTCTATGATTCTGTGGCATTGTGCAATTCTGTGGATTCTGTGCAGTTGTGCCAGTGGGGTTCTCCAAACAGGGCTTCTGCCCAAGGCATTGCACTGCAAAGCTGCAACACAGTCACTGGGACTGCTAGGTCTTTCACCTTTCTGTCTGAAGTGTTGCTGCACAGGGTGGATGAATCTGTCTAAGCCCTCCTTTTAGAAGAATTTAGCTGTGAATCGGAACACATTACAGCAGGTTACTAAAGCCACTGTTGTTGAGCTGTGAATGACAAATTCTTAAGAGCAAAATTTTTGAGCAGAAGTTTCAGTGAGTCATGCTGGGGCCCTTAATGGATGAAATAAGCAAACATAAAAAGTCACTCTAAAATATTAAGTAAATAATGAAATTATTGATTCATAAAAACTCTGAAGAAAAAAGTATTTAAGCAGTCGTGTGTCATAGTGTAACCTCAGCCAGTGAACAAGCACTATGCAGCCACCCCCTCACTCCCCCACCAGTAAGACTGGGGAAAGAATCAGAAGGACAAAAGCCGGAAAACTTGTAGGTTGAGAGAAAGACACTTTCATAGGAAAAGCAAGTCATGCACAGAAGCAAAGCAAAACAGGGAATTAATTCACTGCTTCCCATGGGCAGGCAGGTGTTCAGCCATCTCCACGAGAACAGGGCCCTGTCACATGTCACAGTTACTTGGGAATACAAACGCCATCGCTCCAAATGTCCCACTTCCTTCTTCTTCTTCGNTGCTCAGCAGTAACAAAAACATCGCTATGTTATAAACCCTCTGTTCAGCACTAATCCAAAACACAGCCCCATTCCGGCCTCTGTGCAGAAAATTAAGTCTACCCCAGACAAAACCAGAACATTACTTTATTCTGTGGAAGTTGTTTCCTTCTTACGCTGCTTCTATTCACCTTACTCTCGTGTGCTCCAAAATGTATTTTACTTGGTGGTGTAAGTCTAGAATTTTAGTATGAAGAAATAAACTGAAGAAAACTACATCACATGTTAGCCTGACATACAAAAATTGATAAAAAACTGCTCTGGAGATTTTTTTCAGTGCTGGGCTGTTAATCCAAAGCCAGTCCAACCTGTAATTACTCTTCTTAGCCCAGTTCCAAACCTCACTGAAATCCATGGCAAGGCAGGGAGTGAGTTCTGACGAGGCTGAAGAGCACTTTGATGGTTCATCTTGAATTAATTTGGTGGTTTTAGGCAAGGTTTTGGGTGACAAGCATTCAGACTGCAGTGTGGGCTCGTATCCCGTTTTGCTTGACCAGGACCCACCAGCCCATGACATAGACAGTACAGATACTCAGTGAAGAACCTTTGCTGGGGTGGAGCACGTGGTTTCCAATCTCCGTGGGATTTCCTCATGACATCTAGTCTGGCATCATCACCTCTTCATGAAACACTATAGAAACCATGGAATTGCACACATATATCTTGTTCTGTACCGTGCCTGATCTCCCATACATGACAAGCATTAGCTCCGGTTCCTTGATATGTATCAGTGCTCTTCCGTGGTAGGCTGTCTGCTGACAGTGGCAGAGAGCTATGAGGACCAAAGGAGCAGCTTGAAAGCAGTTCCTATCTGTTTAGGAATCACTCTGGTGGATGCAGAAAATGTAAGGCGCAGGAGACTTCTTATGCCATTCAAGCCGTTTGCCATGCGTGGAAACATCCTTGTGTTTTGATGCTGTTTCAGTGGGGTCAGCAATCTCCATGATCTGGTTTGTTTGGTTTATATTTTGGACAAATTATCACTGTGATCTTGCTTCCTGCCCACACTTTTTTTCTGTTAGTTTAGCTCTGGGTTCAATCATGCTATTAGGTTGCAGTGAATTTTTATAATTGCTTTGTGAGGATGAGGGTCATCCTTTTTTGTTGAGAAGAGTGATGTGCTGGAAATCTGAATTTAACTCGCAAGGCATGACAGCCACTACCTCAGCACTGTCAGATGTCAAAGTGAGGCCGAGGCCAGGTGGGAATTGATGGCTGCCTTGTCTCCAGAAAGTCCAGGAGGAAACACTGCTAAAAGGCCTCTAGACAGGATGGGGTAACAACACTTACCATAAAATATTATTGCGCAAGCCGAAAAAAACCCTCTGGTCTTGGCTGAACCTGAAATGCATGTCCTTGCTGCAGCCGAGCCTTTGCTTGGTGGCAGATGATTCTGCAGTCTGAGCCGATAAAGCTGCTGAGCTGAGAGGGCAAAGAAAAGTCGTATCTGACCACACTCACATTTTTTGATACAGCAATTGGGCAAAAACCCCACCTCACTGCAGGTTATGTCCCAGTCAACTTCTGACTGTTCTTGCTATGGGGAGAATTGAGCTGCTCGAGACTGAGAGTGAAAGCAGCTAATAAAGGACAAGCACCCTTACATAGTTCCATTATCCCTTCCATAAAAATGCATCTCATGGTCATTAATGAACCAGCCTGTAACATTTTACAGTCAGGCAAAGACTTCAGCAAGGCTAAATAAGGAATATTTGAAGGGTCAGCCTTGGGTCATTTGGAAAGGCCAGTCTGGGCACTTACGTAAGACAAGAAGTTGATGAATAAGTGAGCACAGAGAGCTTGCACAGAGTCCTTAGGATTGCTTCAGGCTGTGACTTCAGTGATCACTACCCAAAGAGCATTTCTGAACATTTCCTAAACATCAGCCCGGCTGTAAGTGTTGGAACTCAATGCCTTTTCTCTTGTTTGAAGAAAGGAAATATGGAGGTGTCACAGCTGACAAAGCAGTTAGTTAAAATATCTATTTTACCTGTGCTTTTGTAATTTTGGCACAGTCTTCTGTTAGCTGATTCTTCCTTGAGGTTTAAAACACAGAAATTTGTAAGCAGGAGTGGACTGGACAAACTGTGTAGCTGCATGGGTGGCAACAGCAGAAGATGCTTATGTGACAAGGTTTCTGATGAATTTGGTTGCCAGCAGGGAGAGCATAACAAAAGGCATCCTGGGTGACTCTCCGGAAGGCTTGCCACCGTTTTTGTCCCCACTGGGTCAGGTATGACAGGCAGTCACACCACCAGTCCCCTGTGCTGGGTGTCAGGGAGGAGGATCCTGTGTGGGGAACGTGAGGGTGAGCATGCCATCCAGCGCCTGCTTCCACACTGGGAATGTCGTGGCTCTTCCCTGGCTTACAGAGGTCTCACTTGACTCATAGTCTGAACACCATGAGAAAATTTACTTCTTCTGTGGGGAAGGGAGGGAGACACTCATGCAGGCACAAACATAGCATGGTCTCTGCCACTGCCTGGGATGCTGGTGCTGCTCCTTGCGGCACAGTACACGGAGGAGGTGTCAGATCTGCAGCTGGTTAGGTTCAAATCTATTTAGCACATGCTTGCCCAGAGCCCCAGTTCCTCAGAGTGTCATGAGGAGACATAGTAGGTTCAGAAACCTTCCTCTGAAGCAGCTTAGGAACAAAACCTCGGGGGCATTTCTTTCACAAATGGTCTCTGAGTTTCTAGGGGAGACTGTCTGGAAAGCAAGCTAAAGATCCATTCGAGGAAAACAGTGTAAACACAGTTATTTTATGTTTTGGGTACAACATCACACAGCATGTGACATGAATCCTGCAAATGTCTGCTGAAGATCCTGATATTATGCTCCCAGCAGCCTGTCCAAACTCCTTGATAAGCCCTGTGACACTGGTAGTGAGTAGAAGTCCACTGATACCCTGCAATGTAAAGTTCAGAAGATCATTGTGACAAAATATATTTGTTTTGGGGGAAAAAAACCCTCTCTGGTGGAGTAGCTAGTTCATCACTGGATCTGATTTGGACCAGCCACTTGAATCTGAGGCTCTCATGACTAACTTCATGTGAGAACTTCATTAGTGAGATCCCAAAGTTAACAAGCTTATTTGCTTGTATTTTTTATGCTTTTCCCCTAAGTCAGTGTTTCTTTTATTTAGAGCCACTTCTGAGTTCATGATCCTTTGCATTTGAAGCCACAGCTTTGTAGGAAAGTATGCAATTTTCTTAACAAACCAACTTCTTCCTTTTTTAGTGTAACAAATTGAATATCTTCATAAAAAATGCCCACATCAACAAAAAAAAAAAAGCCCAAACAAAAAACCTCCCCCAAACCCCAGATCATGTTTTCATAATGATGGTGACATAAAGAACACATTAGTGCTCTGTGTTTTATTTTAATTGCAGTTGCAGCAGAAGAATAAAATATTTATACTTGTGTGCACTTCTTTCCCTTCTGACAGCATAGAGAACATGCTAAGCTTTTCTGAGACTGTGATAAGATAAAAATTATTCAACATATGCTAATATGCATATGATATGTATTCGACAACACCTTCTTATTACAGCCATGTGAGATCTGTCAAAGGATGACCCTGCTTGAGCAGGAATGTTGGACCAGATGACCCTGTGGTCCATTCCAACTTTACCCATTCTGTGATTCTGTGAAGAAAGGAGAAACAAATATAGGTCTCAAGCACTTCTCAGGTTAATGGATATGTCTGCAAAGGGTGCATGGACACTTATAGCCTAGCAAAAAATGGTGCTCCAGAAAACCAAAATTTCTTCATCTTTTCCATTAAATCCAGTCATCTTGGGCAACACTGCCGTATAATTTCTCGTCTAAACAGAAAATATATTATCCTCAACATTCTGTCTAAAGCCTCATCTTTCTGTTCCTAACATTCTCAGTGTGCCTGGAGACACAGATATATTTAATTGCCATTCATATTGAGTGCTGTGTCTCACTGCTGGTAAAGGAGAAAGACCCTTGAATTTAGGAGTTTCACCACATCATCTCCTTGATTGCAAAGGAACTGACTCTGCTGCTGGGGTAGTACTAAGAATTATTAAAGAGAGACAGCAATGCAGTGCACAGCTGTCATTTAATTGGTGTACAATTTCCTTATTCAGTTTAGAATAAAGATAAAATTAGAGAAAAAGCTGTAAAACCTTTGTATTAGCATGTCAGAAGTATAAGCTTGCTCCAAATCCCCTAGAGTAAATACATATGGCTGCAATGATTTCATTTGAGCCCTGATGAATTACACTAAGTAGAGCTCATATTCTATTATTACAATGGTTATTGTTTGTCATAAGACCCTCAGATGCACTGAAATAACTTAGAACCATATGGCCCTGACTGTGCTTTCACAGACATTGTTACAAATGCAAAATATCCACTAGTTATAACAGGAATAATGGTGAAAGGGGGTGAAAATCAGTGTTGTGTGCTTATTGACATCCCTGCACATTTTCAAGAAAAAGCAAAAAGATTTTTCCTTTTCAAGAACTGATTATTTGCACACTGATGACCTTTTTTTCCATAGGGAAATCAAAGGAAGAATATAGAAAAGGAAAAAAACCTAATTCTGGACCCTGAAAAAAGGCAAAGGTGTAGTTTTTAAATCCTTCAGCTGGTCAGCTGAATTCCAGCCAGATCTTTTTCCTTTCTCTTCTGTCTGTGTGGCTCTTTCTGAGCCCTGAACTGCCACTGATGCCTAAATTAAAATTCTCACATTGAAGGGAGTGCAGATTCTGAATTTCAGGTGAAGCTGCTACCAGTCTGTCTAAGGCTGTCTCCTGCACACAAGTGGTGTTAATATTCACTGTGCCTTTGATGTGACCAGATTAAAACTCTCTCAGCATTCAGACAAAGTGTCTTTCTAGTTCACTTGTGCCCATTCTTCATTGAAAAGTGTTATTTATTTTCCTCACATGAATTATATTCTTGCACGCAAAGACTGTCAAGTCTAGCAGTTTTTTACAGACACGGCAAATGGCAAGAGCCAAATGCACAAGGTTTTCCTTCAGACTCCCTCTCTCTAGCTAAATATACTTGCTTAGGCCAATTTTATCTGTCCAGGGCCTTCCTCTCCAAGTTGGGTTATTCCAAGGCTGCCAGACTTCTTGTTCTATTATTTCCTGAAATACAGAATATTCATTTTCCTGGCTTCCTCAGCTCTGGAACTGATTGCCATCTGTCAAGTAGTCAAATGTGTATATTTTCAGCAGTAATATAAATAAATCAAAAAACAGTAAAGAAAAAAAGAAATCAATCACGTTGTGGTGGGTAACTTCTGAGTGCCACAGGAAGCAGTACGTGGACCCCAGGAGTCCACCTATCACAAGCTGAAAACCACAAAGTAAGATAGAAATACCACTAACAATGATGAATGAATTGACAAGAAAGACATAAAAAGGCAATATGGGGAACACCAGCCTGATTCGAGTGAGTGGTCTTTAATTCAGTAGCTCTTTCCTACCTGTGCTGAGTGCTAAGATTTTTCAGAAGACAAAACAAATCATAAGGGAATGTTTTTCAGGGGAGCTTTCCTGAAGCGCCTTATTTTATGCACTGAAAATAAAAATGTTGCTCTCTGTTATATTATTTGTTATTCTTTCGCTGCAGCAATGTGTGTATACATCAGCAAAATGGCCTAAGCCCTCTAAATCTTTTAGAAGGCTGTTGTGCCTGGGCTAAGAAAAACCTTGTGTTAAATGAGTTTGACGGTCCAGTCATGCATTTTAATGGGAATGTTTCTTGGTGATATATACACATTTATTATCTTTCACTTTAGGCAACGGTTTCATAGCATTTTGTTGTGGGAAAAGAAAAATATCTCAGTGGACGCCCAGCCTCAGTTAGCACTGGATGTCTGGTTGTATGTAAGGCATATTTTGAAATGCTACGTTAAATACTTTCCATCTTTCACCTGCAGCTTGGGGATAGAAAAAGAGTGACTGAGAAGAGGTTTAGCCAGGATTCTATTCTCCTGATTTAATTCAAGCTTTCCATTCAGAGCAGAAGTTAATATTTCTCATTATTTCCATGTTTTTTGAAATACTCCAGGAAAAACATGACAGGCATAGCAAAATAAGCATCTCTTAAATTCACCTTTGCATGACAATACTGAGATTGTAATGTTTATGTCTTATGGCTTCATCATCCTGAGCACAAAATCTTGACAGTGGTTACCAATGCACCAAATGCCCTTGATTTGCTGTACAGAATAATAAGTTATCCTTCAGTTGCAATGTGAAAATTCAGGTGCCTATTCAAGAACTTTGTGGCTACAGTTTAACAAGAAAACTTTCAGAAAGAGGAAATTCATTCATCTTCGATTTAATTGGTTTTTCTCAGTTGATGGAACTCAGCATGTCATCAAGGGTTAAAAAAGAGAGCTAAAAACATGCATTAAAATATGCTGCCATATTTTGGCATAATGAGTATTACAAAAGAAAAATGTGTTTCTGTGCATTGTGGGTGCCTCGAATAAGAGCAGGCTTGGAAATAGCCAGATATGATTTACAACTACACTAAAGTTAGAATACATTTAATTTCCTTAACAGATCAAATCCTGGGGAAGAAGAAAGGGTGATAATTCTTATATTTCACTCATTCAAATTCTATATCCCACATAATCACACAGTGTTACCTAATACAGTTTTAAAGCAGAAAAGGGCCTACTGGCTTGGGTTCGTGCATGACTGATGTGTATTTCGTTTGTTAAACGGTAATTTCCATGGGAGCAGGCAATCTGATAGAACAGAAATGAGAAAACTCCTTTTCCAGTGGTATTATTTGGTATTAAAACTGATCCTGGAAGCACTAACAAAAACTGAGGTGAGAGCTTGTCAGGAATTTTCCCTAGAAAGTGCTAATTCATGCAAAAAGAAGTGTTTCAAGGGAATCCACCTGTTTTCATAAGGCTAGAGAGAACTGCCAGTGGTTTTGCCCCAGCTCTGTCCAGGCTTCTCATTTCTGTTGCTTGGAGGTTACATTCTCAGCATGATAGGCTCAGGTCTGACAGCTCTGGAATCTGTTGGAGGGGTTTGGAGTGTCCCCGAAATCCAGGCTCAGCTGCTCTTCAACGGTTGGCCCTGTAACAGGAAACCTGGAGAGCACTTATGTATTTAATTCTGTCACATCTTAAAAGCATGAGTTATGAATACATCTGCATCTGCTCTGACACACTGCTAGAAAAAATCTGGGAAGAGGTCACAGAGAAAAGAAATCAGTAATCACCAGACTGCAAAAGATTTATCCTGTCTCCAGATAATAAGCCCTCAGCTCAGTAGTGAACAGAATTTTGTCTTTGGCTTCAATCAGTTTAAAATGATCCACAGTGAACCAGAAGTCAAGTCAAAGAAGAATAAACAGAGGAATGGCCTCAACTTTTAATCAGAATACACTTTTTTTTTTTTTTTTTTTTTGTCCCAGTAAGGCATTTTTCAAGATTGATGGTCCTAACTGTGAAGGAATGGTGGTATGGGCTCCTCTGGTTTCTCTGGGCTCTTTAAGCTTTGCTTGTCAGTGTTCTTCTGAGATACCTGAAAACTCACATAGCAAACTTCTCATTGCCAGAAGTTTGAACATTTTCTTTGACAACCATAACTACTAGGGCTATGCACTGAAAAAAAAGGGGAAAAAAAATAAAGCAAAAAATGCCCAGAAAGACATAAAAAATATCAAAAGCTGAGGAAGCAGAACAAAATAACAGCTTGAGAGAGGTGCTGGTTTGTTATGCTGCCACAAAACAGATCAATTCATGCCTTGAAGTGAGCACCCATGCGTATATTCTTTTCAGCTGAGGTGTCTGCAAAACTTAAATAGATCTTCTGCCACATTCTGTTATCATAAATCTCTAGTCTCTAGCAGCTTGAATTAGAAATACTTTTCAGGTCCTAGTTTTAATTGCCTGCAGTGCTAGCAGTCGTTTGACAAACACATGTTGTTCAACAGTTACGGAAGCCAGGCTGCACTTCTAACTAGTAAAAATAGGTGCCAGGACTTTCAGAAGATGAAATAGATCTGTTGAAAACAGACACAAACCTCTGAAAACACTTACAAAATATGCTCTGACAACAGAAGTCATGAGACTTATAACCTCCGAGGGTGTTTGCGGTCCTGCTGCTTTCATGTCATACGCCCAGTGAGCACGCAAGGGAAGAGAGCACAATGCTCACCACCTCTTCTTGAACTGACAGGTGAAACACACACATCCTGTAACTGGGGAATGTTATACCCACTACAGTGCTATCCTGAAAACTAGAGTGATAGGAAAGGCTCCATCTTAACACTGTAATTAGTATTGCCATTTGATTTATCTAGAGAAGTGTGTCACCTGCCCCTCTGAGCAGTAGAAACCTGCCAGATTTCCTGATACCCAGCAGCTAGACCTCTGGTAACAGCACGACACATCTTGCCTTGGGCCTTTTACCTTGAAACTTGTGCTGCTGAACATGCCACTTTTGGTGAGTCTGGGGCATAGCCTAATCACTTTCTTCAAACAATAAATAAAGCAGGGTTTTGGACTTTTGTGTTACAGAGTGACATAGCTTTTTTCTGAATGTTCTGCATTTTTTTTCACCATGCTTCCTAAGAATGTGGAAACAATATAGTTTTTCAGTAAGAGCTGCAGAAATATTGTATGTATGAGTTTGAATTTATATAACTCCTAACTATGTTTTATATTTTAATGTTTATTGAATTCTCTCCTTTCACCAAAGGGTCATTCTGAGAGCTTCTTGGGCCTAAGTATTTGCTATATAATCCACAAGAATTCCCCAGAGGATCAGGCCTCCCAGCCTGCTCTACTTTGCTGTTAAAGGTAAAGCAGGGCATCCTGCTGTGACAGCATCTTGATATGTGTAGAGCCCTGGGCCTTTCTGAGATTATTTGGTGTGTAAGGCAGAATTATACTTCCCTTGGCTTTTATACTGTTTCAAATACATAATAATGCCCATTTATAACCCTACTGGTGTCCCAGAGATAATCTTCCTAGATAGGTATTTTTGAGACGCATTCCCTGAGTTCGCTTTCTGCATCTCAGTGTCATACTTCTGCAACAGCAAAAGGAGAGTTCAGTTTTGTCTTGAAGGCATAAGAAAGACATGTTTCATGTACATTATGATGCTCATGCTACGGCAAAATACCAGAAAGAAAGTACTTCAAAGATCTCTGCTAGATATGACTGAAGTCCCACTGTTAAAACCTTACTGTATCAAACAGCCTAGGTAACCAAATTCATTGTCATGGTTAGTCAATATTGCTGAATATTTAATGTATTTCTTCTTGTCTTTAACAAGATTTTGACATTATAATTGCAAATTTCTAAAGGGGCAGCATTACCATTTTGATAACAGTACATAATTTTTGGAGGGTTGCTGCCAGTGGTATGCTGGGATCAGTGAAATATTATTTTAGAGGAATTTCACAGTTTTCTTCTATTCAGAAGGGCAGAAAGGTGCTTACCCTATACGGTGGTCCCTGTTATCTCCTAATTTTCTTTGATCTCTTTCATGTCTTTAAACTGTATGTAGTTTCTGTGAGTCAATGCTACCGTCAAGAGCTCTCTGTACATTTTATAAAAAGTATAATCTTCTGCTTAAGATAATATTCTGCTGCTCTTTAGATTCACATAAGATTTTGGCTTCTATGGAGATTTTCCCTAGAGTGTTTTCTTACAATTTTGAAATAGTACAATACTTTTAGTGATGACATAAATGCTTACATCATGAGAAGGGTATGTTATGGCTTTAAATCTCACTGTCTTTATCTGTGTTTCTCTGCACGCACCCAGACACACGCATGATTTAGACACTTCAAATACGAAAAAGAAACATTAGTATCTCTGCTGGGATACAGAATGTCATTACAGAAGCACAATGGCATTTTTTTTTTCCTTATACCAGTTTACTTCATGATCTGATGAATTTCTCTTTACTGTAACAGAGGTCCTCTGAGCAACTATATTTCACAATATTTGAACCACCACCGCGGAGAAGTAGTAATGGCATTTATAACAAAAAAATATAAAAGAGAAAACTCTTTCAGAGTACAAACAAAGCTCTGAGGAATAATGACTGCTCCTCTCAGAAGTGTAAAAATATCAGGAGTTATGGCTGTTGTAAATTGAGGGACAGGCGAGGTGGGTCTGATCCCGTAACAAAGGTGAAAAGGAACTGATTGAAACTGCCATGAAGGAAATTCCTTAACAGTTTGGCTGGAATTAATGTTATACAAGAAATTTGTGACAATATAATTGAAAAACCATTGAGTTTGTTGTTATAATTTCTAACAGAAAAACAAGAAAGAAAAATGAGAGATCTGATTAGAGGATAATAGTGATAACAAAACACTTTGAGTAACATCCTATAATTGATGTTGGCACTGAAATTAATGCTTCAGACAAGGTATGCTTCTCAAAGTCAAAATTTCCATCTTCTTAGATGCAGATGTGTCGAAAGAAAATTGGGGAACTCTGTGCACAAGTGATAACAAAACACTTTAAAACTGTACAGTGTTTGTTTGATAATGTTTTTGTCTCCCATATATTTGTTTACATTTAATCCTAGACTTGTTTCTTTGCTGACAGAACATAATTAAACTCATAAATACAAAATGTATAAGAATGTGGTTATAGCTCATACTGAACGAGTCTTCTTATACATTTAAGTTTATAGTCATGCTTAAATGCCTTGCTGGCTTCAAGCCACAAGGCAAGTTAATATGGTCAGGAAAACAATCCATTCAAACTGTTGGATTTGTTGATTTTCCTGTTATGCAGAAAAACACTGGCAGCTGATACAGGATTCAGTCCACTCTCTCAAGGCTGCAGACACTGCTAAAGGAAATACACATTTTCAAAAATTAGCTTGACATTGTAAAAGTTCACCTAGACAAACCTGGAGCCAATTAGACGTGTGGCAATAGACAGCTACATGAAGAAATGGACCAAACTGGGTGTTTCTGAAAAGAGCAGGCTTGATGTGTAGAGTCTAAAAATGCCATATTTCATGATGGTACTACAAGCAAGAAAAGACATACTCACAAAGCACTTTTTGATACAAACCCAAATACATGAAAACTCAGATAGGACTGTCTAATTTTGGTAAAAAAATTGTTAAAGAGTTACATTTTTTTAATAAGTCCAATCTAAACTGAAAAAAAGACCAATAAATGAAATGATCACTTATATTAAAGTTGGTGACACATTCCAGCAGAATTCAAATAATAACAACAGGTTCCTAACATTACCAAAATCAATATACGAGTCTAATCACAAAATGTCAGCACAGCTTTGTGAGGTTCTGTTGCCTTGCAAGTTTCCTCCAGACTGAAGCTCTGGGCTTTGGGCAGTCAGCCACTCCTTCTCATTAAGGATGCCGTTTTCCAGGACCTACTTTCTGTATCACTGTATACATCATCAACAAATAAAGTGAACAACACTGGCCCCCGTTTTGATATCTGAAGTGTATTTCTTGTCACCAGCCACAAAATGAATGTTGCCCTCTTTCTGCTTGATGGTCTGGCCAAACTTGAAGCCCATCTAGCACTTTGTGCAGCCCAGGATTACTGCTTCCTGCTTAGGAGGCTCTTATTGATGTCAAAAATGTTATGACATTTGAGCTGTGTGACACGCACAGCCCTCTCCACGCCCACAGAGACAGCCATTTCACTGTAGAAGGCAACAGGGCTGAGCTGACCAGCTATAATTTACCTTTGGTAAACCCACCCTGACAATTTCTGATTGCCTTTTCATCCTCTATGTGTTTGTGGGGCTGCAGGTAAGGCCGGTGAGTCTGTAGTTTCCTGGATTCTCATTTTTCTTAAAGATTGGTATATTGTTACCTTTTTCCAATAATCAGAGACCTCCCTCAACAGCCATTTTTTTTCAGAGGTGGTAGGCAGTGTACCAGTCGTCTCTTTTAACACCCTTGGCTGGATTCCTTGCGCGTTTACTTAGGATGTTGCCCTCCACTACTGGTTGCCCCTCTGTCTCCCTGACTGGGCTGGTATACGAGATGTTTGGGAGCAGGCTTTGGCTGCAATCATTTCTGTATCAGCCATTACGAGTCTGTTTTTTTCCCGTTTGTCAATGGCAAAATATCTTCTACAACCTTTTTTTTCTGAGCAGTCCTGTGAAATCTTTTCCTGTTACACAATATATCCATATTTTTACCTTAATATGAGCACTGTCATTTCTGATGTTGTCCACAAGTTCTGGAACAATGCTTTTACATCCTCCTTTTTTGATCATCCTCATTTCCACTTCTTGTATGATTCTTTTTTGGATATCATTTCATGGAGGAACTCTGTACTCAAACAAGTGGACTTTTCATTGAGATTCCCAGTATTTCTGTCCAGCAGAATAGTTTCTTCCCCAGCTTTCAGTAAGTTTCTTTAAGAAATCATCCCAAATGACCGAGGCACCTATCTCCTTCATAGCTCCTTTCCAGGGAATTCCACTTAGAAATCCTCTAAAAAATTCAGTTTGCAAGTTCAGATTCCTAAATCTGCAGTTCTTATTCCCAGACATCCTCTGGATCCTGAAGTTAATAATTTCATGACCACTGCAACCCAAACTGTTATCTGCAGCCACATTTGCTATCACTTCTTCCTTGTGTGTGAATAACAGGTCAAATACAGCCTCAATCCTGTTGGCTCTGATGGCATCTGTACGAGGATATTCACAGAGCAATAGACCAGCTGGGTTGGAAAAGACCTTTAGGCTCATCGAATCCAAGTGTAGATGCACCTGACCTTGGACTGGACCTTCCAGAGTCCAATAACAGGTTTAGGTGAGCACAAGCCAAGCCATTTGCAGAAAGACTCAACTTTCACAAGTGGCTTTGTGCTCTGACTCAGCGTGGGGTTACTGGGCACACCTGACAAGATTTGCTATGAAGGTTGCTCAGTCTTGGAATCAAAACATTCCTATCTACCACTGATATCATTCCTGGTTACCACATGATTTGCACATCAGCTCTCATGTCAGCAATCGAGTTAAGTTCCTGAACCCTGGAACTTTAAATGTGATTTTATTAGAGGAACATTTAGTTTTCCCATTGACCAGCTGTGATTGCTGTGAAGAGGAGGATAGGGATATACCAGGTGAGTCTTGGTGTGGTACATACCTATTGCTTCTTCTCTATCGATCTGACTGACACTACGTAGAACAAAAGCCAAACCTTTTATTTTCAATTGTATTCAGCGTATCAGGGTGGCCCAGCCCATGCTCAAAACCCACATACACTTTAAAATTCAAAGTCATATGCGTTCATCCAGGACAACCCAAATTCCCGGTGCCAAGAGCTCCCAGCCTCATCCAGCCCAGCACCCGCTGGGGGAGACAGAACCAGACAGTTCATGAGAAGCTAGCAAAAACCCACAGAAATTAAACAATCAGCAGCTCAGGAAGGGTCTCACCCCAAAAGAAATGAAACTCCCAATCATGTGCCAGATAGAAAAGCTCTGCAGCCTGTGTCTGGTCAAACAAAGTCACAACCCAAACTTTGACTAGCCAACAACAGCTGAATAATTAATCAAGAAAGAAAAGAACTGAGAACAGAGCCGAATTGTTCTGTTTAATGAACTCTGGAATTGCTCAAGTCCAGAGCAAATGTCCTTGGACAAAAAGTTTCAAATCCTTTCTCTTTAAATTTAGTTGGGATTGGCCTTCCAGAGTGATATCTTTCATGACACTTGTGATGTATTAGAGTGATAAGCAGCTAAAGCAGCAAACTCTGATTGTAATGGTTTTCTCTTCTTTAGTTTGAAAAAGTAATTTCAGTTTTGGCATATCTGTGGGCAACAACAAAATCCTGGGAATCAGTGAGCTTGCTGATATTTCAAAATTCCTGCTGTCTCTGTTTACAGACTTACTATTATATATTGTTAAGCTTCAGTGAGATATTCAGACTGCATTCAGTATAAGTAAAGATTTTGAGTGGAGAGAATTAATCATAAAAACCCACACAGATAAAATAAGATGCCCTGGGAAAGCTTGAGGAAGGAATTAATACAGAGGTTTTTGTAGCTTTTTTTTCAGGAAAACCTATTTTGTTTTCCATTTTCTTAATCCCACTCTTAGAAGAGGTAGGAAAAGAAAACATGTTGATACTCGGGCATGGTTTGTGATCATTGCATCATGGATAACACTGAGTTTTAGGAGGGCTCTGAATAGAATGATTGTGCTGTGAAAATTTACACAAGATAGGTAACAGAAAAAAACTCAGGCAAGAAAGTGAAAGAAGGAAATGAATACACTAAGGATATTAACACAGCTGAGGTGAGGAAGATCTTTACTGCAGGTTATTCAGATGGAGTTTTTGCATGTCAAACCAAACAAGCCAAGAAACAGAGCAAGTTGTGAAGGTCAGGTCGGGTGTTTTAGCTGTTCTAACATTGTCTTCAAGGTAATCAACTCAGTCAGAGGACTCTCCTCCTGTGGCCATAATTCTTAAGTGCTTCTGAGGCACCGTGAGTTGTGCCAGGCCTCCAACTAGACCCTGTGCCACTGATTATGACCTTCTGGGTCACTCAACCAGTTCTCAATCCACCCCCACTGTCCACTCATCCAACCCACACCTCCTGAGTTTACCTATAAGGATATCGTGAGACAGCTTTGAAAGCCCTGCTGAAGCTGAAGTAGACAACATCGCCTGCTCTCCCCTCATCCATCCAGGTAGTTGTCTCATTGTAGAAGGCAATCGGGTTGGTCAAGTAGGATTTGCCTTTAGTGAATCCATGCTGACTACTCCTGATCACCTTCTTGTCATCCCTGTGGATAGACGTGGCCTCCAGAATAAGGCCTTCCATCGCATTCATGGGTATTGAGGTGAGGCTGATGGCTCTGTAGTTCCCTGGGTCCTCCTTCTTGCCTTTTGTTGGAGACTGGGGTGACATTTGCTTCCTTTCAGTCCTCAGGCACCTCCCCCGATCTCCACAGCCTTTCAAAGATGATTATGAGGATCCTCTCTATGGTGTCCATCAGCTCTCTCAGCACCTGTGGATGCATTACTCTGTTTCAAAAGTGTCAAAATGTCTAAGCTGATAATGTTCAAAAATGCTCTTTTGCCCCTTTTCACCTTGGATTTCATTATGGCAATATTTATGTCATGGTAATTAAGCATCTCTGAGTATTTTTTGTGAAATTCAGAACAATAATTAAAAGCCTTGTCAACTAAATTTCTTTTGATGAGCTTGCACTGAACTGTTTCAGAAATCAGGTTTCACAGTAGTGTTTGAATTGTCATTCTAAATTCACATGGTGAGGGACTTTTCCAGTACTGGGATCTCATGAAATGCCAATTTTTTTTTCCATTAGGTGTCATTCTGATCTTATGCAAGAAGAGAAATTGTGTGACTTTGGATTGAAAAAGTCCCAGCTGTTTTCTATGAATCTTTTGAAATGACGAAAGCCATTTTCTGTCAACTCTGCCCTTTCTTCGACGAACATAGCCCTCCAGACACCAGCATAAGCAGATGGCACAGGTAGAGTAAATTCTACAGAGTTCTTGTGTAAATGGTGTGCAGCTTGCAGGGCTTGTCAGGTTTCTCTTTTTTTTTTTTCACTTTTAAAGGTCATTTTTACATGTCAAAAAATTTATGATGCCACTGGAGAAGGCTCATCTGTGTGTACCTGCTTACAAAGAGTATGGTGCAACTTGTAACTGAGGCAAAAGACATATTATATTCCTCTCTACCAGAGTCTAATTCAGAAACAGGGCAGATGTGCCCACCATTGTGAGTACTTTTTATTATTTAAGTTGTAATTTTTGACCCCTAAATTGGAAAGCAAGCATAGTGTTCACTCAAAACAATTCATCAGGGACTTGCAGTTGCTTCCAGGCAACTTGTCTGCACCCTATGCAGTCATTAACCCACATCACGTAGTACAAAGTACTACAGAGTATAGAGAAGTGGTACCACCTTCAGGCAGGAAAACCTGACTCAACCATAAGGTTTTTCTATCTGTAGAAATTAGGGCCTTTCTGTCGGCAAAAGCTGGTCTTGCTCCACTGTTTTGTTATTGCTTTGCCAGCTTATACCAGTTGAAGATCTACCTCTAACAAAGAACTTCAGTGCTGTCAAGCATTTCTCAGCTGTCGCATTCCACGTTAGCCACTTCTCTGAATAAATGAAAATAGCTAAACCAAATAAATTTTATCTGTCAACAGAAGCGTGAGAAAAGAGAAATACCCATGCACCTCAATGTTTGATAGCTCTGCTTTTCTCAGGAAGCTAAAATAGTTTGTGGTTCTCTTGCCTCATTTTATTCTCAGTCTTGAAGAGTCTGACAAAGTAAGAACAGCATAATGTCAAACCAAATGAGAAGGGATAGAAGGTATTTATTTGTATGTAGGGACAAACTATTTCTTTCTAAACAAAACAGGGCTAAGCCCAAGAATTGTAACAAGTCACTGTTATTTATCTGTATGGGGTTCATGTGAGGTTATTTCCAATCTCTATCGTATCTTCTACCCTTTTTAATGCACATGAAAATCCAAGCAATAAAAAAACCCGAAACAAACAAAAGAAAAGGAGTGGGGGTGAGGAGGAAAGGATGGAAAATGGGCATTGTTCCTCTTTTTGACTCGAGTAAAACAATTATGATGTTACAGTTCACCAAAGAGGTCATGTTCTGTGGCTGAAGCCAGCAACGGATTACTCAAAATGAAAATCACCAATAACAAGTTCCTCCAAATCCCAGCTACCAAACACCATCCTAGGAGGCACCAAAACCACAGTGCGCTCAACACATAACTGGCAATTGCTTTCATCCTTCTCTCCTCATTTACCCTTGTAAAGGGCTCATTAAGCTGAGGAATGACAATGTTTCTGTACTGAGCCTTTTTGATTACTTTCCTTCCCAACCTGAATTTGTTCCTCATGACCTTTAGAGCTATCAATTTAGAATTTTCCCTTTAGTCATTTGAGCTTGTGCTTGATTGAAGCATCCTTCTAGGCGTGAACGTGCTAGTGCAGTGACCTGGTGTGGCTCCTACGTTGGCAGACTCCATTTCAGAAATCTGACACTGTACAAGTGTCTAATCCGAAATCCAGAACAGTCTTCTCATTCCATGGGATATTTATTATCTTAGTGTGTGAAGCAGGAGGTTTAATAAGGTGCCTTTCCCCCTTTATATTATAGCCCTTTTTTTCCCCCTCCATGAACTATTTGAAGAAAGTGTAGATACTTCAAATGAGTGTAACAGGGAGAAAATGTAAAAAGGTTCTCAGGCTTCAATATGAAAACCTAAGCTTGTTGATTTGAAGGCAAAATGTCAGAGCCTTGTTAATTAAAACTCCCAGGAGAAATCTCTTTTCTAATCTGATTGTGTCTGTGAGTGACTGAGCTCATGAATATTTTCTTTGCATCGCTTTCTTTTCCCCCACCCCAAAGAAAATGAATATATTGCTATGTTACAGACCTGTTTCATATTTCAAAAAAGTGAATGGATTTCATTCATCTTCCCCCTGGGCACTGCCTTTGGCCTTTTTTTGGTTTGGCTTGGATTTTCTACTTTTCTCTTTACACAGCATTGTAATCCTCCACATTCTTTAGCGAAAAAATGAACTTGTGACAAAACTAAAGTGTGGAGATGAATTAGTGATGTCAGTACTCAGTGATAATGTTAACCTAACAATTTATGATAATGTTGATCAATGGTGGATGCTTAAACTCTATATGTAATTTTTTCTTTCACTAATAATTTTTCAGGGTTATTTTTTGTCTCCAAGAAAGTTACTTTTACCACTTTTATATTTCATCAGCATGAAAAATACATTCTTGCCATTTTTTTCCCCGAATTTGTTGTTATGCTGATGTGGCCTTACCACAAGGATTGAGATCTTTGAATTGGTAAATATATTACAGCATTTTAAGAATGTTCTGCAAGTCTAAATTTGATAGTTTGCCTAATATTTAGAAATGTCATGGGACCTAATTCTATTTGAGACCTGAACAGTAGACAGATCAATAAATACACAGTCACAGATCTTTGATATTTCATTGTATGTGGTACCACAATAAATTGCACAACACCATAAACCCAACTTTAAATATAATGCACAAATTCAATGAAAGGCAGGTCGAATTTAAGAAAAACAAGACAGCTTACATTCTCAGGCAAAAGGTTAATGTAATATTCAGAGAGAAACAGTTTTAGCTGCTCTAGCCCACATGCACCTATAAACAGGTACAAACGCAACTGTGGATGTGAATATTGCTTATTTGTTACAGCTCTGGAAAAATGTCTATCTGAGGATAGAGCCCCAGAAAATTTTTATGGAGTGGTAATTTTAGCTCCAAAGAACATGTTCCCTAGTTCTCCATGCCCTCAGGCTGCTTGGGTAGCCTGTGCCTCCTGACTGCTAAATTCTGGCTGTAGTGGCAGCTTTTTTTTTTCCCCCACACAAATTACCGCCCCTATCATTTTCTCTCAAGCTGAAATCACAAGCCAGCTCTACATGGTTGTTTCATGCTCCATTTTGTTCCCTTTTAAAGCAGCTGATTGAATTCCGTGCTTCACAGTTCTCGGTGGAACATCTTAATTAAAGGAAAGACAGGTTCAAGGAAGACCAATACCATTCAGTGGAACATCTTCCCGCCCACCCCAGTATTCTGAAACTGGTGCAAAAATCCAGATTCATCACAGTCAAGAGCTTTTTTTTCTTTGTTTACTGGCCAGAGGTGAATGCAGAATTTTATTTAGTGCCGTCTCCTGTAGCCAATTTTATCCCTGTTTAACTATGCACCATTTATTCTGAAAAGGAGTCCTTTCACAGAACAAATCACAGCTGAACCTGTATAGTATGATCAGCACATACTCTCTTGGGTTGCTTGCCAAAACATCCTAGTCCTGGTAACTGGCTGATGAAAGAGATGGTTTGTTTGTCCTACCACATGGACGATCTTCTGCAGCAAACACTGCTCCCTAGAATGAACAAATTCAGGTGCACACCTGAATCAAAACATGGCTCTAGGACACCAAGAAATTCTGTAATGCACTTGACAAGGTGACATTGCTGGTGTACCAATATTTTTTTTCCCATCACTCTGTGCATTTTAGTAGAATCACTGAGTGGTTTGGATTGGGAAACACCTTAAAGATCTTCTAGTTCCAAACCCTTTGCCATGGACAGGAATGCCATCTGCTAGACCAGGTTACTCAAAGCCCAATCCCACCTGGCCTTGAACACTTCCAGGGATCGGTCATTGACAACTTCTCTGGGCAACCTGTTCCAGTGTTTTACCACCCTCTGAGAAAAGGTCTTCTCGCTAATATCTAAACTAAATCTCTCCTCTTTCAGATTAATGTCATTTCCCCTCTTTCTATCACTATCTGTCTTTGTAAACAGTCTCTCTCCAGCTTCTTGTGAGTACTTGTCCTTCCCATTTTGTACTAATGATTCCATCCACTAGAGTGCAGAAAGAGTCCTGGGAGCAAATATCCGAACCTACATCAGCCTCCTTAGCTGCTCTTTCCGCTCAGGCCCACAAATCTTGGAGGATGAGTTAACTTTCTCTTAAAAGTCTCCCAGCAGCCAGGGTAATCAAAGCTAGTGGGTACGATACATGAGGACAGCTCATGCAGATCTCATGTGAAAGCACAAAGGAGGCAATAGAGATGTGTCGAAACCAGTAGTAGCCAACTAAAGGACAGCAGTTTGATGAAAGCAGGTCAATGTGCTTTTCAGGAAAATAGCCTTCTTTAACAAACCTGTCACTGCAATTATTTTTTGACAAAAATACAAGTTCAGTTCTCAAAATGAGTGTGTTTTCATAACAGATTTCTTGCAAAGGGCACAGTACTATTCAAAATTATTTTCAGAATGAAAGGTAAGAAATTATCTTATGATGTACAACAATAGTAGTTGGGGCAATGGGGCTTATTTTCCTCGACTTTTTTTTTTTTTTACACAGAACTATTTAGTCTTTCCCTCACTCAGCAATATAATTATATGTTTATTCATATAGTACTTTGCCTTTTAGAAGAAATTTTCTAATCTGGTTGTAGGAACTTATTCATAAATACTCTAGCATCATGTCTGCATTTCTCATTGGGCCAGAAGAGCATCACCGGTTTCAGACATAGTCATTGTTCATTCCTTAAACACCTCACTAATGAGATTTTTACTGTAGGTTTCTAACCTGGCTTTGTTTTGGCTGGCGTTTTATTCACTGAAGCATTCCTCTTGTCAAACAGGCAACTATCCTGATAAATGTGCTTCCAATGCACTAGAGCTGAACACAACTGTCTTGCACTACATATGCTCTCTCTGTTCCTTGATGCGTGAGACCTGTAGGTGAAACATCTTTCACGCAGCTCAGCTGTGCAAACACTGGCAGTCTGCTAACAAGGAAGACTTTCTCCTGCTACATTTTAATGCAGGCTATCCATGCCTTCCCACAACCCACTCCCCTTCTCCTAGATACAGCACTGCTTGCCAGGAAGCGTCCTTTGAAGACGAAGTGAATGTACTTATCAGACGTCTCCCACTTTCTTTTCTTCCTTGTGTCAGACTAAAGAATGAACAAGCTGGAGGTTTCAGTCTGCTCTGCCTGGTAGTCTGTTCTGGGCTTGGATATTGCAGCTTCTGAGCAAATGAAAAATGAAAGGTCCAAGGAAAAGAAAACATAGATTTAGGTTCCTGCGAAACCAAAAGGAGGTAAAATAGAGTCAGCAGAGATTAGGATTAAAAGAACTGTGTCTGAATTTCAATGTGAAAGATGCATGTGGCATATAGGCAACCTCATCCAACACGCAAAACCTCTCCACAGAAGAGCTGCTGCAGTTGATAAAGTAAGGAGATCACTGCTGGCTGTTTCACCTAGTATGGCCTTGAAGGGCACTCAAGGATTTTTGTCAAGCGATTGTCAACATCTCTGTCAAAATAAGATAAGAACACACAAACGAACAAACGAAAAATAGCAGGATTCTGTTCACATATAAAGGTGATGGAGAAGTTTTATGTGAGAAATGGGGGTCAGCTAAAACCGTGTTGGGAAATTCCTCTCAACATAAAGGTTCTCTTACAGGAACTTGCAGTGTTAACTTAAGTCGTGAATGTTGGGTGCCTTGGTTGATGGCACTATCTGAGAAATGGAGACCACAGTTATGGCAGTTCAACCCTAGCCCAAAGCAAAGCATTGCTGTCAGAGGTAGATATTTCTAGAAGAATATCTGAACATTGTTTAGCATCTCAGAAGATTCAATACATTATAAGCCTGGCTTCTCACAGTGATTTGACTTCCTAGCACACAGAGTGAGGTGTGACTGTAGGATGCCCGAAGGACATGATAGTACTGTGCGACTACACACTACTTTGAATGGTATGAAAATGAGCTAGTGAACTATCACTGCAAGAAGAAACTGGATAGTGAAAATGCTCTCACTATAGTCAAGCCCAAGCACAGCATCTTCCTTTAGCAGCAGCTGTCTCACAGTGGCTGAGTTCAAAGTACATACTTGTAATTTCAATTTTCTGAAAGACACTGCAGTCTTGTCACCTGTTGAAATGCCACTTATAGGCATCCATCACCGACAGAAATCCACAGAAACATAGTCTGGAAGGATTGTGTATTTTATTGCGCTTCCAGGCTGTTACCTTAACAGAGATGGACCGTGTATTACAAATATGCTTCAGGACTGACAACAAAATGCCAGTGCTAGGATTTCAATTTCAACAGCTCTGTCAAATACCAGCTATGTCAGTGGAAAACACAATATCTACTCAAAAATATTTGAGCAGATCAGATCAATATCTGATCAAAAAGACCTAGCAGCTATCTGTAAGTGTAGCCTGATATTAAAAAGAGATTGAGAAGGCTAATAGCCCTCAGCCGCCTTATTTTGCTGTGCCCTGCTGAAAACCAACACAGCAGGGAGTGGCAACTGTGTGAGAGGCCAGAACTAACTGTTCTGGTCAAAAAGCCTGCTTTGGCTCTGATAATACAGCTGAATAATAATCACAACTGAATAAATGATAGTACAGTTGTGCCATCTTGGACATGGTCAGGTCTCATGATCACTCTAAGGGGGACACATTGAGTTGGCATAGTTATATTATGAGAAATTTAATTACCCACAATGAAGAGGTCCTGGAACACTCCTTGAATTACTGCTGCATACTCAACAGGGATCCTCAGCTCAAGTAAAGTTTTCCATCGGGGCAGTCTTAATTGGGGAACTCCGGTCTTCGTCATCATCATCACCACCATCATCACACGTGGATACATTTCCCTGCATTTGCAGCTGTGGAGAGAGGAGTGCTCTGTTCAGCCAAACCAACTTTCACAGGCAGATATGGAGAGGAATGTTATCAACCTTTCTTGTCAGTCAGCTCGAAGGTAAAGAAGTATTAACATTCTTTCGGAAATGATGCAAAGTGCATCATTGATTTTTTGATTGTCAAGATATCTCAAATCCGGAAAAATTCAATAACTACACGTTCAAATCAGCTTTGTACCTTTGTACTATCTTTAGAGTTTCAGGAATTAAAGCAGGGAATTGTTTTTTGCTTGTAGCTGCTTCTTTAAATCTCCAAGACATGGGATCCAGCAAACATTAGGATCGCAAAAAATTAGTCTAGGGCAACCTTGATATTCTTTTTTCCCTAGAAGCATTGCCAGGGAATGAAGTTTAGAAGTATTGTTTCAGCCTTGTGCTAGACCTCTGTAGAGGGGGCACATTGCTATTATTATTCTGTTTATGAGGCTCATTTTGTAGAGCAGTGTGGTGTTGTGCTGTTTGCTATTAGAAGCACTCAAAAAAAGCAAATTCCTGCCCAGAGAATGTAAACTTATTATAAGCACAGTGCAAAGCTCAGACAAATCCAATGCATCTCATCTTACATTTTTTCCAAAGGTTTGTTGAAGATGAATTAACTTGCACTGCAAGAGTCTATCTTCATTTTAATAATTGTTTTCTTTGTGCCTTGTTCCAGAGAGCCTGTGTTTTGGCTGAAAAACTGAACAAAAATGATTGAAAACTGCTCTTAAAATGAGAAAAAAATTGGTTGAATTAATGATTCTCATAGTGAGAATCGTATTGAAGTCATATATGACTTCGTAGTTATGAGTCCATTAAAAAGCGTGAAAAGAGTGGAACTGTGAGGAACATCTGCGAAGAGAATTGGAATTTCCATAGACTGTGTTCATCAGTCCTAGGTAAATTTCCTCAAAATGTTTTTGCTGCTTCTGTAGTATTTAATGAAAATAATATTGCTGAAGACTGTGCTAACTTTAGAGCGATATTTTAATTTTGCTGGTATGATGAAGAAATAAAAAGTAAAACATCTTTACCAAAGTTAGTTACCACAACAGTGAATATGAGTGGATCTTTCACATCCTTCAGTTTGTACGAAATAATCGAAGTGCTTTTAATTTACTGTACAGAACCAGTGAGAAATCTTTTGTTATCTTTTGTTGCTTGTTTTCCTGCAAGAACAAAGTTTATGCACCTGGAGCCTTTGTTATAGAATTGTTTCTAAAGAATCAACAGAAGGAGGGATATGAAGACTTGAGGAGCTTTTATTATGCGAATGTTACAAATGACAACATGTCTAGTATTTTTTTTTCTTTTAGCATTAGACCCCAAAATGACAGAATTTTATCACACAGTCACTAAATTATGACATGACCTCTTTAATTACATTAACAGTGGAATCATACCCTAAAACCCAGCAGTGGGGAAGAGCTCAAATTAGTTGCTGTGTGTCAAGTGCAGTTACCGCACAAATAAAAGGAGGAGAACAGTATAGCCTAGAAAATAGATCCATTGTAAGGGTATGTATTGGAAAGGGAATGTCCTACACGGTAAAATGAGTCACAGTCCCATGGCAATATGGTAGCTTGCTCCTTGACTTTATTTTTAATCAGCCCACTCTATTCCTAGGCAACATGCTCTCTCTTGAGAGCTATAAATATAAAGGATAAAAAAGGATCTTTTACAGAGCTGGTTTGCCTTCAAGGTTTGCTTTTGATTAATGACATAATTGCATTCCTTCAAAGGATGCTATGTAAATAAGATTTGCCTTCTGACATGATGGAGTGGGTAAAGGTATAAATAATTTCAAATATCCTTGTCATTGTTGACTTTTTACGACTTTGACTTTGTGGAAAATATCTGGTTGAAATCTTAGGAAGCACCTGGAGTGATCAATAGCAGTCAGGGACCTTGAAAAGTAATGAAGAAACCAACAAAATATCTAGCTTTGAAATTCCTAGAAAATTGGTTGGACATGCTCATGGGAATGGAGTCATTAAGAAGACACAGTCTTTCATCAGTCAGTCAGTCATTATATTCCTGAAATTTGAGGTGTTATTTGCTCTAATACACATGTAGTTGAATACTTGAGGCTAGCTCTGCAGACTTTTAAATTAAAGTAACACCTGTTTGTCATGCAGTAGATGGTGATGAGTGAAAAATGCTTTTGATGTCACTGTTTTATTGAAAATTTAGGTATTCATTTATGTGAATGTTTTACTATATGGAATAACCTTTTTATGCATATTTTCCAAATACGACTCTTTCTCTCAGTGGAAGAGAGAGGAAAAATGTTTCATACATTGTCAACCTAATTTTTCAAAGCTTTTAAATGTTTTGAATAAATTTAAATTTGTTTTATTTGAAAATTTTAATTCCACTCCAGTTTGAAAATTTCTTTATTTTCAGCTTACTCCTCCTTTATCCCATTTCACATTAATGGAAAATAGAAAGTGAGAAGCCATATTTTCTTTCTAATGTAAAAACAAAGTTTTATTTTATGAGGAAAAACATTTTATTCCATGATTTTGGACTATTCTATTGGTTGGTAGCACAGCTGGGTTTGATCCCTTGTTTAAGGCTTTCTATCAGCGACTTTAAGTCATGCATTTCTGTTGACTATATCCAAGTCACTTTGTACTCCAAAAGATAAGGTTGTTGCACCGACAATTTGCAATCACATCCAGAATTTGCTTAAAATCAGGAGAAACATGGTATTTATGGTTGCTGCATTGTTATTGGCATGGGACACTTCCTATAAACCTCTCCCTTCCTTCACTGATAGCAAACAATATTGCAGATGTAACAGAGAGGTTTGCTTTTGATCCACATTTTTCCATTTTCGAAAGTATTGTTAATACCACGGACTTTCTAGCTGGTAGACTAAAGAAATCACCGATAACATAAAGGGATCAATTCTCTCACAGTTTTTGTATTAGCGAGCTGTACGTTACAAACACATTGCTAGATTTCTGGCATTGGTCTTGCTAGTATATAAGAGGGGAAAACTGAAGTTTTTATCTGTAACACAGGTAAAGCCCCATCTACTCTAACTCTAAAAGCTCTGACTGAAAACATTTTGGTTCTCAATACTGTTGACCTGCTGTTGGATTAATATGTAATACTACTTTTTCCCACAGTGTGAGATAAACCAAGAGACTAAAAGTGAAAGAGCTGTATATTCTTCAGATCAGGTTAAGCACAGTATTGATTGTTTTCTTTTTCTATATGTCAGTGCTGTGCTTCCACATATATCTCTAAAATCTCAGATGTTCAGGAGCAGACACAAATGAGAAAACCCAGGAGTTAAACTCTGGGAGCCTGGCCTCCCCAGCAGATATTGACAAGACAGGACTTTTTGCTGCTTTTTATGTCCGAGTGAGCATTGATTTTGATGCCTTACCCCCTGGTGAGCTCCTCTAGGCCACTGAGCAGAAGCCCTTGCTTTTACCAGCAGGACTCTGTCCCCTAGTAACTGCGCTAATGAGGAATGGCAGAAGAAGGAGCACAGCTTAGAGGAAGATGCTCTTGTGGGGATAAACCTCCTGGGTTCTATTTTTAAGGATAAATGTTGTCCCTCCCCTTACAGTTTTCTCTGTTTATTTGCTTTCCAGAGCTCAGGCCAAAGGCTGCAAGGCAGACTTGATGTGGTTTTAGTGCAGCTAATTAAGTTAATTTTGTGTTGGCCTTGCTGCAGCTCCTCGCTCTGTCTCAGGCTGGACTGATAAGCTTGGAGGAAGTCTGCATGGGAAACGAGAAAAGGCATCAGAAGCCAAGGTGATGACATCAACATTTGGGTTTTCTGAATTTCAGCCCTCGGAGGAGCAAACCACATGAAATCCCAAAAAACATATTTCCTAAGCTTGTGCCTCCTTTATGACAGGGGGACACATGACTGCACAGTTTTGCTCTCAAAGCTTAACCTCTCAATCACTTTTGAGACATTTACTAGTAGGTATTTTTTGGAAGGATACCACTGAGTGACAGCTTCTGGCAGATTGGAGGCATCAGAGGTTTGTCACAGAGAAGTATGGAGGGGGAAGGCCATGGAGTTGGAGGAATGACACATTATTTTTATGGAAAAAGTTCCATGCTCATGGGTAGCAGGCTGTAACTTCACGCTCTGAGAAAAGGTAACATCCTGGCTCCCAAAAATGACAATGCCAGTTGGCTTGGCGCAGTGACTAAAATGTGAAGGAATCTTGACTTTTCTTTGATGACTGGGAAAAATCCTAAAAGCAGTTACAATTTTGAATTTAAACTCTTCACTAGCTACAAACCAGAAAATAACTTGCTTGTAAGAACAAAAACCACCCAACCACAATACCTAGTTTGATCCATTTAGTTTGATAGTGCTGAGTTTTACAATCTACAGATATTGTAACCCAGGGAAAATGTATTCTATTAGACAGAAACAAGCTATTAATCTATATTCTACATAGCAAGGGAAAGTAATTGCAAAAGAAGATAGTGAAGGAAATTGAATGGATCATGGAATATGAGCTGCCAAAAGTAGGCAGAAAGAAAAAGAAAAGCTTCAATTTCCTCAAATGAAAGAGGAGAAGTCACAAAAGGTATTTTTATAAGCAATTAAAATCTTTCATGAGAGGGAAGAATAGGTGCACAGATCTGACAGTTCATGGTGTTTCAGGGTGAATGAAAGTATTGACCGGCCAGGTGGCCTTTGCTAAATGTAAATCTCAACGGCCCCACCAGCCATTGCTCTCAGTGCAGCCTTTAATAGACCATTGACAGTATTGTTCAGTTTTTCTGGAGGGTAGTGCATGAAAAGGAATGTGACACACTCAATGCCATGTTTCTTGCCCAGTTGTCTACGAGGTTGTTTTAGAAATGAGTCCTGTTGACTGACTCAGTTCTTTCTGGGACAACTCGCTTTTCAAGGCCCAGGATACTGTTTCAGGTGGTGGCACTGAGCACAGGATATGTTTCCAGCCATCCAGTGACTGTTTCCACCATTGTAAGCACGTTGTAAGCTGGCCTTGGTGGGTTTGTGGGAGTGACATATAGCCAATCTGGTTATATTTCCTTCTCATATTTCTATTTCAGCCAGTGTCCTCTCTACCAAAGGCTTTGACTTCTTGGCTTGCTAAATTGCACCACATATTTCACTTTTATGAGTAACCTGTGTGATAATGTGATTCAGGATCAAGTCCACCCCTTGGTCATGAGCCCAGCTACATGTTCCATCTCTTCCTTGATGGCCTTCATGTGTAATGAGCCCACCAAGCTATAAATAATTCAACCTTGTGTTACCAATCCAGATCCACTTGAACCACTTCAATACCAGCAGCCTAATCCACCTACTCGTTGTTTTGATGTTCTTCAGCGGCCCAACTCTTTGGTGCATGAGCATCTACACAAAGTACCTTCACAACCAGGTTCTCCACTTGGGCAGCAGTATCTTGCCCCTGTGTGGCAGCCCAGGTGGGTTTACCTCTATGCTGCCAGTTGCTCTTTTCATCACTGCAACCATCCCCACAGGGCATTTGACATCACCCCTGAGTCCGTGCAGTCAGTATTGGCCATTTTCCTCATTCAGCAATAACTAAAGCCAGCTGGATGGCTTTCACCTCTGCAAACTGACTTGATTCACCTTCTCCTTCAGGATTTTCTGTACGGCTATGGATGCTTTCCTACAATATGGCGGGATCCACTAGTAAACATGTGTCACCTCTTCCTCTGGTGACACTCTGAACGATCACCTTCAAGATTTCTGAATGACTAAGAGTTCCTGTTCAAGCTTGTTGTGTGATCAGTACATAACCCTCTGTCCTGGTTTGGGACAAAT